>JAQJVL010000112.1:1064103-1199103 GCA_035578905.1 Stictocephala bisonia
GGAACGTCCAGAAAATAGTCTGGATAATTTAAAAAATGTAATATATATTTAAATATATAATTAAAAATAACATATTATATATTTATATTAATTTTCTTAATGTATGGAAATAATTTCGTCAGGAACTATTTAATTTAAAAAAATGCAAAAACTGTATAATAATATATGTCATATAACTTTACTTAAACAGGCCCCAATTTTGTATGTATGATAATGTTTTGAATTTTAGCTGACATTGTGCTGAACTACAGTAATATATAATAAATTATAAATGTATGGTAATATTTAACTACAAACATTAGACGTTTTAATAATAGTTACGCCTACTCTTTACATTTTACGGATCAATAGACTGTAGTAAATTATCTTAATACTCGGTCCAGACAACACCAGCTGGATGTAAAATAATGTTATTCATATTCTTTATGTTTATACGTTACATTGTTCAATGGCTAAGGTTTCGGCCTGTGGACGGTAAGGTCTAAGGTTCGACTCCCCACTGAGCGAACGGTCAGTACTATACTCATTGAATAACGTTCACGCACAGGTCTGTAGGTCCATGTGAACAGGATAGTTAAGTAAAAGAAGTAAATATAAAATTTACTGATAATTATAGTAAAACATATGAAATATATTAGCAACATAACAAATCCCATAGAGAGCAAACCTAACAACTATAGTTAGAGGACGTAGTATACGGCATGTACAGCTGGGGACCTAACGAGTTGGAGGAAACATCTAAATTATTAATTGCACCCCAAAGGCATGTACCAGCTAAGTGCTAAACAACAATAAACCAATGGAACTTCTGTAAACTATACTAACTAAAGTATCCATGCAGCTCTAAGCATTAACAACCGCTCACTTGACCAGCTTTTAGATTTTTACCATAAGGTACTACAACAATTTGTATTTAATTTTATGTGATATACATCACTTTTGTCTAAATATCTCTTCTTGTATTTACCTTAAAAGAGCATAATCAGACAAATCTAATTTAATGAATTGATAAGTACTCTACGGCAAATATCAGCGATAAATACATTAACTGATTTGAAACTGCTATAGTAAAAGTATATGGTAGACTTTATATAGTATTTGGAAATAATAAACTGGAAAAAGTGCATAATTAATTACGTAAATGATAGTGTAATGTATTATAAAAATGCGCAAAGTTTATAGTTTCTTGTATTTATATTTATCTACTCGGAATAAAAAATGCACTCTTTACGTGTCCATGAGTGCTTTTATAGGCCCCTGAGTAAAGAGTACTATAGCAGACATATTCATAATTTGCTAGTATAAATGACATTCTACTATATAGTTTATAATTGTTCAATTAGTTTTAAATTCATTTAATTCTTGTGCTGTTGTATTTTTATCTCGATAAATCTTTCATATTTCATGTAGATGTACTGAACCTCTATAGGATTACATTTGTTGTCTTAGCAATTGACAGTTGTGTCACTCTGATATGTATAACTAAATAAGCTTGTATTGTTGTGGATATGTATTTGTTGAACTGTAAATTATTAAATAAATATTATAATAGTATTATTATATTTACGGACAACAGTTTCTGAATACGGTGATTGGTACCTTGCTAACATAAATTCCTAAAGTTAAATTTGTTGAATTCATTCAAAACATTACATTCCGTTTATCCATGAAGGTATTTATTTTTAGATCACCATAGTTGATAAACGAGAAGATAACGAACTATTAACTGCTCACACTTTTCTTAAGACATTAAAATTTTAGAAGGGCTAACCCAAGGGAATGGAGATGTAAATCTTTAAATTTATAGGGGTCAAGTAATAGGTTTTCTAACTTAGTATACCTAATAATGACAAATAATTATTATTGATTATTAAAATTTGAAAAAAATAAAAGGAATTGCATATGTTTTAATTACAATCATAACAGATAAAAGTTTATCCTAAATCAATTTAGTTTTTGGGTGTCTTACTATTTGGATGTAGTACTTTTTGTTCTAACTGGTATATAGAAGAATGTCGGATCTTTGAACAGGTCTTCTTGACAGTAGATTTAGAGGTGTTTATGCAATTATAGTGTAATGTGAAATATACATTTTTAACAACCAACTAGAAACTGTTCGTTGTAGAGAGTCATTGTATTAGGCGTCGAGTTGTTGAGCCAATGACTCGACCTTGGTGTAATATTACACTAATAGAATTTACATTCATACATTTAATATGAAAAAAGAAATACTAAAATACATTCAGCAAAAAAGAAATATTCTTCAATCATCAATGTGTGACATTTGTCTTTTTAGACAAATCAGTGGACCAGGAGTTAATTTTAAAAATTTTTAATAATTTCCTCAAAGATATATGTTTTATTCTAAATAAAATAATACAAACATAATAATGAGGCGTTGTAAAACTATTGGTTAAGATATTGCTAAGATCAATAATACATAACGATAATAAGGGATGTACACTTTCCACCCTTTTACAAGGGACATTTCCAGTTTCTCCAGCACAATGGATGGCCAACGTCTCTAGCCGTAATTGACTGGAAAAGCAATTTCTCATTCAAAGTCACTGGTCTATTTAAATATATTGCTGTTGAAAGACTAATTAAAAATATAATTATGTATTTAATAAAAATAACTTTAAAAAACTCCGCAAATTTAATTGAAATATTTTTGTTTTTCAGAAAATTTGTTTTTAAATATAACATAAATGTCTATGTTATTACAGTGTTTTTATTTCATAAAATCTAAAAATATAATTACCACCCTATTTTGATAAAAACCTATATAAAGAGCGTAAACCGTTTACTTAGTATATTAAGCCAATTTTTATTATATTCATTTATCGTATTTATAGTGGTACATCTATAACTAGCTGAACCACTTCACCGATCATAATATTGAGTTTGAAGACTTGCGATCAAAAAATAATTTAAAATTCCAACAGATTCAAGAACATAAAAAATGACTTAAAGTAAATCAAAATAAATACTTTGTTTTCGAAAAACAATTATTTAAATACCATCCAATTTGGAACACTTTCATAGATGTTATGAACAATCTACTACTTTCCTCAATTATTTTTAATCTTAAAAATTAACACAACTAGTTAAGTTACCACAATTTGATTAAATTTGTTTTTATTTAACAGCTAGCAGCTGTTAATTAAATAAATCAATCAATAATATAGCTGCATAAGAATACCATGAACATCTAGAGGCCAGTGCGACGGAGTCCTGAGGTCGGAGAGGAACATCTAGAGGCCAGTGCGACGGAGTCCTGAGGTCGGAGAAGGAACATCTAGAGGCCAGTGCGACGGAGTCCTGAGGTCGGAGAAGGAACATCTAGAGGCCAGTGCGACGGAGTCCTGAGGTCGGAGAAGGAACATCTAGAGGCCAGTGCGACGGAGTCCTGAGGTCGGAGAAGGAACATCTAGAGGCCAGTGCGACGGTGTCCTGAGGTCGGAGAAGGAACATCTAGAGGCCAGTGCGACGGAGTCCTGAGGTCGGAGAAGGAACATCTAGAGGCCAGTGCGACGGAGTCCTGAGGTCGGAGAAGGAACATCTAGAGGCCAGTGCGACGGAGTCCTGAGGTCGGAGAAGGAACATCTAGAGGCCAGTGCGACGGAGTCCTGAGGTCGGAGAAGGAACATCTAGAGGCCAGTGCGACGGAGTCCTGAGGTCGGAGAAGGAACATCTAGAGGCCAGTGCGACGGAGTCCCGAGGTCGGAGAAGGAACATCTAGAGGCCAGTGCGACGGAGTCCTGGGGTCGGAGAAGGAACATCTAGAGGCCAGTGCGATGGAGTCCTGAGGTCGGAGAAGGAACATCTAGAGGCCAGTGCGACGGAGTCCTGGGGTCGGAGAAGGAACATCTAGAGGCCAGTGCGACGGAGTCCTGAGGTCGGAGAAGGAACATCTAGAGGCCAGTGCGACGGAGTCCTGAGGTCGGAGAAGGAACATCTAGAGGCCAGTGCGACGGAGTCCTGAGGTCGGAGAAGGAACATCTATAGGCCAGTGCGACGGAGTCCTGAGGTCGGAGAAGGAACATCTATAGGCCAGTGCGACGGAGTCCTGAGGTCGGAGAAGGAACATCTAGAGGCCAGTGCGACGGAGTCCTGGGGTCGGAGAAGGAACATCTAGAGGCCAGTGCGACGGAGTCCTGAGGTCGGAGAAGGAACATCTAGAGGCCAGTGCGACGGAGTCCTGAGGTCGGAGAAGGAACATCTAGAGGCCAGTGTGACGGAGTCCTGAGGTCGGAGAAGGAACATCTAGAGGCCAGTGTGACGGAGTCCTGAGGTCGGAGAAGGAACATCTAGAGGCCAGTGTGACGGAGTCCTGAGGTCGGAGAAGGAACATCTAGAGGCCAGTGCGACGGAGTCCTGAGGTCGGAGAAGGAACATCTATAGGCCAGTGCGACGGAGTCCTGAGGTCGGAGAAGGAACATCTAGAGGCCAGTGCGACGGAGTCCTGAGGTCGGAGAAGGAACATCTAGAGGCCAGTGCGACGGAGTCCTGGGGTCGGAGAAGGAACATCTAGAGGCCAGTGCGACGGAGTCCTGAGGTCGGAGAAGGAACATCTAGAGGCCAGTGTGACGGAGTCCTGAGGTCGGAGAAGGAACATCTAGAGGCCAGTGTGACGGAGTCCTGAGGTCGGAGAAGGAACATCTAGAGGCCAGTGTGACGGAGTCCTGAGGTCGGAGAAGGAACATCTAGAGGCCAGTGCGATGGAGTCCTGAGGTCGGAGAAGGAACATCTAGAGGCCAGTGCGACGGAGTCCTGAGGTCGGAGAAGGAACATCTAGAGGCCAGTGCGACGGAGTCCTGAGGTCGGAGAAGGAACATCTAGAGGCCAGTGCGACGGAGTCCTGAGGTCGGAGAAGGAACATCTAGAGGCCAGTGCGACGGAGTCCTGAGGTCGGAGAAGGAACATCTAGAGGCCAGTGCGACGGAGTCCTGAGGTCGGAGAAGGAACATCTAGAGGCCAGTGCGACGGAGTCCTGAGGTCGGAGAAGGACTTTGTACAAGGTAAAGCTATGTACAAATTTTCAAGTAAATTGGACGCATAGTTTTGAAGAAATAGTGATGAGTGGTAAATGGCTTATACATATTGTTATATTGCTATTTCAGTCATACTTTTCTTGTAGTTTACAAACTTTGATTGTCAAAAAACATCTGAAAGTCTACGTTTAGAGCCCGTAAAGTACGGCAATTAACTCTAAATCAATCAAATTTCTGGGTTCTCGCCATGTTTAGCCTATTCCAATAAATTGGCTATACATGTTTTAAAATTAAATTTAAAATTTTCCGTTTGAAATCAGTTTGTTCTCTTAGATAACAAAGTTTCAAAGTCTAGACAATTCTGTAAGTCTATTTTAGAGGGCACAAATTACTGTAGTTGACTCTGAATCATTGAGATGTCGGGCTTCTAGCCAAGTTTAGCCATCCTATGACCTGACTATACATGTACTCAGATTAAATTGTATATTTTCCTATTGAATACAGTATCTTCTCCTGGGTAGTAAATTTTCACAGTCTAGAAAAATTGTAAGTCTACTCTTAGAGGGCGTAAATTAACCAATTTGATTTACACGCACAAATTGAAAATCTAGCTCTACCTAAGGATGAAGGATGTGAAATAGAGCAAAAAGTCAGAGGGCCAAAGTTGTAGATCGTCTCAAATCAGGCACGAAAAAGCATGTTAGTTTTGCTGTAGAACCGTTCTTTTAGCCGCTACAGTCCAATCAGAGAAACGCTGTTTTTGGCATTTACAATTGTTTGCACTAAAAAGGTTGCCATCTTTGATTTACTAAGATTTTTTCAAAATCCCTTCTTATTGCACATCTACAACAGAAGATCTTAGATTCTACAAAATTGCAGCCAATTTTTTAATTACAGCGATGAGTGAGTGAGTCAGTGGTATTTGTCTTTTATAGGTATATATATATATATTTTTTTTTTAATTAGTACTACTTATCAATATTTTAAAATACATAGTGAGTATAGTATGATAATTACAATTAGTATGGCACCACTGCAACATTTAATTAATTTAATAATTTAGATAATTACTATTTATTTGATTTTCGACAAACCATAAACAGTGTATCCAGAAAAATAAAAGAATAGTGTAAGCTTTCCCACTTGACTCTATATCCTATATTGGTTTACTTACATGTTTTCATGTAATAATACACTACCACTAACTTTAAACATATTTTCTGAATTTATTCAGTTTTTGGCTCGTCCATTCACAGAGTTTCACCACTCATTTACAGATATCCCCTAGGAAATACTAATCCATACATATATCAGTGAACAACTAATTTAATATCATACGATCGCTACATCGGTTATGATTTTAAACTGAGAATGCTATAAGTGGAGGACCTTTGATGTGGATTTCCTCACTAGAGTAAAATGTTCAAGAAGTTGTTTTGAAATATCTATAATTCCACCTTGTTACTTACATTCAAATAGAAAAACATAGATTGAATTGTTGTTTTAATAATATCTTAAATAATTGAGATATTATACTGATATTTGATATATGAATAAATTGCAATACAATAATATGTTAAACAGTTCTAGAAATGCCCTCAAATGATTTCCATAATTCTTTTAGTAGGGTCTTCCAGTTTTATTACAGAAATATTGAATATTCACTGTTTATTTCAATAATTAGTTAAAATTGAATAGTTTAATAATTAATGACTAGACATAATTACTGTATATTTTTGATCATGAACGGTGAATGTTTTCCACACTTGACAGTATTCTTTGATACTTGCTTATGGCTTAAAAACACTTCATAAAATGCTTTGAAGCCAAAATGTATGAATATATAAAGCAAGATCAGCGATAACTCAAAATTCTTCTCAAAATCTAGTACTTAGTATAGTACTTAACAAATGTTGTTATTGGTAAAAACTGTTCTACTAAGTTCTTTGTTTTCAAAACGTTCTCACAGTGAAGGTTAAACCAACCGGAGACTTGGTGTATCCAACCTTCAAAGTTTAAGTGCTTTCCGCTGTTGGCGAGAAACAACATGTAGTATGTTGGGGGTCACGACGGCGACAAAGTGACGTGACAGCTACCACATGCAGGTATTGTCTATATCGTTCTATTATGAATACCATATATTTGTGGGTGTTGAAAACATTAGTAATTTTGTTTCTATCGGTACTTAATTATAATTTAAAAGTTATAAGGCGTGTCAATGCCCAATAGTCTATGTAACTAAATAATCTATTCTGTGTTGAAACTCGGGATCGAATTTACAAGTTTCGACACTATGAAAATGTAGCTAAAATAACTAATACAACTGGTAATTCTTTATCCATTGTTCCAGCTATTGCCCAATTGTTAATTGTAAATGTATTGCCCTGTTCTAATTACAATTATTCACCTTACACTCATGACAATATATCAATCAACATTTCAAACATATGTATAATCAACCCATTGTTGATCTATCTTCATTTTAATGGTTTGGTAAAATTTTAGCATGGTTAGGTTAGGATAGGTCAGGTTAGGTTTAGGTTAGGTTAGGTTAGGTTAGGTTAGGGAGTGTTCAGTTACTACGTAAGGTACTGATGTTTTTGAATTACTACAATTTAAACATGTTATCATTTAAAACTTATTACATTTCCACAATCTCAACTTCAAGAGCAAGTACTTGCTACTGTCCTAAACTTTACGGGGGAATAAACTATAATTGAACTAAACATGATTCAGCTGTTTACTAGAAAATATTGAACTGTACGGAGCTTACTAGATTTAGAAAGAAAGTTGTTTCATATACAAGAAATGTTTGAGCAATTTAATATAATAAATGTATTTTCAATCTAAAACTAATATTTCATTAAACTGAAGGCATATTTTATTTATATAAAAAAAAATTATTTGTTTGTGATGTAAAAGGACCGGTTAAAACTATTATGTACAATAAACCTTTAGTAGTAAAAATAATATTAACTTTATACCCAAGTGTGACCTATATTTCAATTGTATTTTTATACAAAATCTATTGATGATTTCTGGTGGTAAAAGTAATGGCCCGTGTAAAATTTTGCCACATAACCAAGGAAGGGGAGGGAAATGATAGGAAATGGAATTGTCCAGAGAACTTAACCGTATTGTCAATATTTAAAATAAGCAGTTACTTTACTTAGTTACTTAGCTGTAAGACGACTCTCAGCTGCCCTCGGGAGTGATCCCTCCCACGACCCAACCCACTCTACTAGGTTGGCTTGATGTATATAAATAACCTGCATACTACCTAATACCGTCAACATCCCAGGCCACTGGTACTTCCTGGTACATAATTTATTTTTCAAGAGACACAGGTACCAGAGTCAAAGTCCACGGATTCCTTGTGGTCATAAACATTGCAGGCCAGAGCTCACACACGTTTTATTATTTGGTGTTCCTCCCTGAAGTAATACAGTGTAAGACTGATTTGAGTATGAAACTCATCAATAGACTTTGAAACAGTAAACATTGTTGTTGGTAGTTTATTAAAACTTAATACAATAATTATTGCAAACCATTAATGCAAAATATTATTTTCGAATACTATATAGGGTAAAGTAGCGTTATTTATCCATGAATGAAAGCCAACTCTAGGCTCTTATGTAAACAAAATTATGGAAATCAGAAACCTCCGAGGGTTAAAGTTATTCAACCAGTTACCATTTTACTGATGTTTGAACCAGAGAACTCTAGATGTTTATCATTTTTCTACTTTTAAATTACCGTTCAGAATATATAATTACTTTAGTGATTTATTAAAATATATCAATGTAATCACCGTTTCAGTATTATTTTGATATTTTTTTTAGTTTATTACTTGTTTGGAGAAAAAGTGTGTAACAATATTCATATTTACCTTCCACAGTCTTATTTACCAATTAATGGGTGATAAAGACTGTAATAACAAATTATAATTTTACCATACATATTCTTCTTTTTCAAACAACATCAAGTGTTGGAAATGAGTGAAAATACTATACTGTTTACTAAATATAAGAATACAATACATCATGTCGTTTAGATTCTAGAATGTAATTATGCAGCTAACGTTTACTGCCTTAATTTAAATTAAATTTGCTACTATTTATCTAAATTATCCCAACCTAATCCAATCAAGCCAAACCTGACCCAACCTAGTCCAATCAGCCAAAACTGACCCAACCTAGTCCAAACAAGCCAAACCTGACCCAATCTAGTCCAACCAAGCCAAACCTGACCCAACCTAATCCAACCAAGCCAAACCTGACCCAACCTAATCCAATGAAGCCAAACCTGACCCAACCTAGTCCAATCAGCCAAAACTGACCCAACCTAGTCCAAACAAGCCAAACCTGACCCAACCTAATCCAACCAAGCCAAACCTCAACCCAACCCAAGCTACTCATCTTACTTTTTTAGGATACGTTCTTATATACATTGATTAACTTATAGTTTGTACACTGAGCACAGTAACTTTAAGACAACCTAACCTATGTATGTAAGATTAATGCAGCTGCTCGGTTATGACATACCCGTTCATTGTAGGTTCAGTTTAGCCAATATCATGAAGTCTCACTTTATCGAGCCACAGACAAATCCTTTAACTTTTAAGTTGGATAACGCACTACAACCCACAACCCGTTTAAGTACTGTAGCTACAAAATATTACTGTATCTAAACACTACCCTTTCTAACTTTCGTCTAAAACAAAACATTTATCAGACTAAAGTAATTATGATTGCTGTGGCGTCAGAGTTGTTAAAAGAAGGAAAGTTAGTGTTAATTTATAACATAAAAAAGAGAAGTATTTTCCATCCAGATTTAGATCGCACACTAATATTTGTAAAAAAGAATAGCTTGTGAAAATGTGTTTTACAATGAAAAAATATATATATATTTGGCCTATCCTCTATCATTTTCCACTCTTACTTCTTCAATTTAGTATTACCAACAATCATAAAAACAAGAATTCATGCAATGTGTCAATTCAATAAATGCATTGTTTGAGAAACTACTTACTGTACCACTACTTATAATTACTTGTTAATAACTACTTATTGTATCCGAAAATAGAAAGTTTATGGTCACCTTCAGTGACAAAGTGACGATTTTGTATCAGTGGTCACCCACCCACCCAGCCCTACATAAACGGTGGTATATAATGTATACTATAAAATTGTACTACCATGCTAAAAACCCATCTACCATAGACTACAGTGGTATATAATATCAAGCTTCGTAAAGAAAAGAGGAAAATCCAAATCCATATCCCTGACACTACAGAAAACACAGGAGCTTGTCAGAAATTAGAGACTTCATTAAATTGTGTGAATCCAAGCAAGACTTTGCATATTCAACGCCCGTCTCCCAACAACCTCAAGGTTTGTTAGAGTAAAGAGACATGACCACATTTACAACTCTACAGTAAACACGGGAGCTTGTCAGGTAATAGTAGCTTCATTAAGTTGTGTGACTCCAGGCAAGTCTTTGCATATTTAACGTCCGTCTTCCAACAACCACAAGGTTTGCTAGAGTAAAGATATATGACCACATTTACAACTCTACAGTAAAAACGGGAGCTTGTCAGGTAATAGTGGCTTTATTAAGTTGTGTGACTGCAGGTACGTCTTTGCATATTGAACGCCCGTCTCCCCACATACCTCAAGGTTTACTAGAGTAAAGAGACATGACCACATTT
Source organism: Stictocephala bisonia (assembly GCA_035578905.1). Taxonomy (NCBI): domain Eukaryota; kingdom Metazoa; phylum Arthropoda; class Insecta; order Hemiptera; family Membracidae; genus Stictocephala; species Stictocephala bisonia. The sequence continues at coordinate 1,074,808 of JAQJVL010000112.1, forward strand.
ACAACTCTACAGTAAACACGGGAGCTTGTCAGGTAATAGTAGCTTCATTAAGTTGTGTGACTCCAGGCAAGTCTTTGCATATTTAACGTCCGTCTTCCAACAACCACAAGGTTTGCTAGAGTAAAGATATATGACCACATTTACAACTCTACAGTAAAAACGGGAGCTTGTCAGCTAATAGTGGCTTTATTAAGTTGTGTGACTGCAGGTACGTCTTTGCATATTGAACGCCCGTCTCCCCACATACCTCAAGGTTTACTAGAGAAAAGAGACATGACCACATTTACAACTCTACTGTAAACACACGAGCTTGTTGGGTAATAGTGGATTCATTAAGTTGTGTGACTGCAGGTACGTCTTTGCATATTGAACGCCCGTCTCCCCACATACCTCAAGGTTTGCTAGAGTAAAGAGACATGACCACATTTACAACTCTACTGTAAACACACGAGCTTGTTGGGTAATAGTGGATTCATTAAGTTGTGTGACTGCAGGTACGTCTTTGCATATTGAACGCCCGTCTCCCCACATACCTCAAGGTTTACTAGAGAAAAGAGACATGACCACATTTACAACTCTACTGTAAACACACGAGCTTGTTGGGTAATAGTGGATTCATTAAGTTGTGTGACTGCAGGTACGTCTTTGCATATTGAACGCCCGTCTCCCCACATACCTCAAGGTTTGCTAGAGTAAAGAGACATGACCACATTTACAACTCTACTGTAAACACACGAGCTTGTTGGGTAATAGTGGCTTTATTAAGTTGTGTGACTGCAGGTACGTCTTTGCATATTGAACGCCCGTCTCCCCACATACCTCAAGGTATACTAGAGAAAAGAGACATGACCACATTTACAACTCTACTGTAAACACACGAGCTTGTTGGGTAATAGTGGATTCATTAAGTGTGTGACTCCAGGCAAGTTTGTATATTCAAGGTCTACCAACAACCTCAAGGTTTACTAGAGTAAAGAGACATAACCACATTTCCAACTCTACAGTAAACACGGGAGCTTGTCAGATAATAGTAGCTTCATTAAGTTTTGTGACTCCAGGCAAGTCTTTGTATATTGAACGCTCTTCTCCCAACAACCTCAAGGTTTGCTAGAGTAAAGAGATATGACCACATTTACAACTCTACAGTAAACACGGGAGCTTGTCAGATAATAGTAGCTTCATTAAGTTGTGTGACTCCAGGCAAGTCTTTGCATATTGAAAGCTCGTCTCCCAACAACCTCAAGGTTTACTAGAGGTAAGAGTCATGACCTTATTACCAACTCTACAGTAAACTCAGGAGCTTGTCTGATAATAGTAGAATGGAAATGTGGTTATGTATATTTCCTTTAGAAAACCTTGAGGTTGTTGGGAGACGAGCTTTGAATATGCAAAAGTCTTGCCTGGAGTCACACAACTTAATGAAGCCACTACTACCTGACAAGCTCCCGTGTTTACCGTAGAGTTGGAAATGTGGTCATGTCTCTTTCCCCTCGTAGAGCTTGAGGTATGTGGGGAGACGCCCACACCAAAGGAGGCACCCACCTACTTCCCCCTTCTCTACCATAAGACAGTTTCCTATAGGACGTCCTCTACACGCAGGTGACATCTCCTTTTTTTTAATTCTTGACCCTTTTGGCCCCATCTGGGACAGTTTGCTTCAAGAAGTGTTGCAGGGATATTTTGGTGTGTTTATGGGTTGGATAGTTTTGTGGTGTGAACTTTTTTTAATGGATGGTGTTTTATAGGCATACAAAGAGATACACTTTACATTTAATTTGAATTTCCTTTTTTTTTATTTTTGCAACTTCTATACTGAATTTGTTAACTTTTAAAGCACGGAGTCTTCGTGAATTCTAGCACCTTTCCTATCAGGAGCCGCCCTGTCTCACCAACAGGATTCAAAGTAGTTAGTAACTTAAACTTCTTGTATTATTTTGTAAACTGGTCCATATTGGGTAACCCCCGTATTTGCTTTTCTCAGTCTCTGTTGATTTTTTATTTTGTCTTTTATGTTGTTTTGTAGCTTTTAATTATTTATTGTTTTATTTTTATTTTTTTAGTGATTGTAGCTATGGTTGATATTTATTTATGTAATTTGTTAGTTGTTAATTAATGTGTTTGTCATAATATATATATATATATATATATATATATATATATATATATATATATATCAAAACAGGTATTGAGTGAGAGGTTGTTTATGTTATGGTAGTTTTGGTTAAGTTGTGTTAGGTTATGTTAGGTTTGGTAAGGCTATGTCAGGTTTAGTTGTGTCATGATAGGTTTGGTTTTGTTAAACTATATAAGTTATGTTTATAGTAGTGAATTAACGGAAAATATCCCAATTTTCTTTACGTGAGGACAAGAACAGTAATTAAAATTGGTATTGTAAAATTACAGTAATTTACGTGAAGTTAAAGTAAATAACATAAATATGATCAAGCAATACTGGTCAAAACAATAAAACAGATTAACAGATTCTGAAATCAGCTGTGACGAAAATATTAAGAATTAAAATACATAATAGTTTGGATGGTTAGGCCTAATATAATAATTTAACATGTTACAAGCGATCAATATTACACTTGGCAAATATTTCTTAATTAAACAATATTTAGTCGCCTTCTGTTGTTTTTATCTTTTTCCTCCTGGGCCCGGTGCCTTCACACTCTCTCGTTAGGCCCTACCACTTTGCGAGGGTGGGTTGGAATTGAAATGTTTACCATGATAGTCTTCAATCTTCATCCTTATCTGTTGTTGAACAGGCTTTCTCCATGCACTACCAATGGTCTGCTTCATGTTCAATCCACTTCGCCAAGATGTATATTCGTTCTTTTTATAATTATATTCAAATTGGGTAATTTTAACCGAGCCACTCACTCATATAAGTACATTGCATTGAAACTCACACAAATACGATTTTTTTTATCCACCCACTAAATCATATACGTACGGTGATACTGACCCTCCCACCCCGTTACAAACTACGGTGGTACTGATGTTCGTTATAGTTGATTATTGTGGACGTAGTGTCTTAGTGGATAAAGTTTTGGTCTTTATATTGCAAGTTCCACATTTGAATTCCCATACTGAACTATCGGTCGGTACGTCACTCGTTGTAGTACGCTCAGGGCTGCAGGCCGATATTTACTGGACAGTGGGTTTTTTGTTTATTTAAGGAAAGATACCTTTAGTACAACTTACTATTTGTGGCTTTTCGTTTCTTACAAGATTCCCTCAAAACAAAATTACTTCTAAAGCGTTTTTTCTAATTAATTTTTTGTTCTTCATTTATTTCTTTCACTATTTTTCACTCAATTTTCATGTCTGTTCTACATGATAAGTCAAACAGGACCATAAAAATGTTTTTTTCATCCAACTGTGGTGTTATTGAAGTTAACTAATAACATTTATACATCTCAAAGTTGTTGCATTTTTTAGCTGTAAATTAAAATAAATGAAACATTCAATATTGGAAAATGCAACTAACATGTCTTGTTTATACTGTCATATAAGCAATAGTTTTCGAGTTTATTACTCCATACGTATCCAATTATTCTTGTTATTGAGGTTATGTTTTAACTTAAATAAACATTAGGTATTGGGTAGGGAACGTTTAACAGACCTAATTAAATAAATTACCAAAATAACATAAATACAAAAATCCCTACTTATTATTATTTTTTTTTGAGAAACGAAGGCTGTTTTATTATTACGGTAAACCAAACAATGAAAAAAGTTGATAACAAATGTCTACAAATTAACATCAAACAGAGATGGAGAAAGTTTTCGTGAATTAATCAAAGAATTACCAATTCTGACTCTGATTCCGTTTTCCTCGAGATACAGGAAAGGTCTAACTAAATGTAAAAATGTTTAATATAGCATATTCTGTGATTCTTTTAGATTATTTGTTTTTTTCATACATTTTAAGTTTCCTAGTTACTAGGAAAATAATTATGGTTCAATATGATGCTATAACTTAATAATAATCATACAATGTTATTATACTACAATATACATGTTAATTATTACTATCATTTATATTTGTAGATTAAGGGATATTATGGTAAAGAATAAAATAACATTGGTTGTTTAGTATCCTTCATTAATATGGAGAGTAGTTCAGTTACATCACCACAACTAGTGTTCAGTGTGAATATGGAGTACTACCAGTTTTACTAACTCATTTCTAGCAAATTTTATAATTATTATAACAATTAACCTTATGAGTTTGAAACAAAGCCTGTTACAAATTTTAAACTATTTAAGTAGTTAACGTTTGAATGACTATTTAACTATGAAACATGGGTATTAAATACCTGACAACACTTTCTTCCCATGCTACATAATAACAGCGTATTCCTCTAAATTTAAAGAGTTGCTTATCAAAAAATGTATAGTAATCAATCAAAGGACGACTTGAACAGTCACCTTCGCCCAAAATGAGCCGCCATTAATACAATACACCAACTTAGGAGGAGAAAGAAAACAATAACTTAACCCGGATAGACTTTTTATTTAAAAGAAAAATATTCACTCGATATAAGAAAGTTATAAAATGTAAAACTACATAAAAATAAATTTAAAAAAAAGAAAAGAACATTAACTTAAGGCCTATCAAATAAAATAAATTTTGTCGTCCTTTTCTACACCAATATGGCTATGTTGCCGTAACACTAATAAATGATACAAAAACAAAAATGTATAAATATAAACAATTACGAATATAACAAGCAGTTCAATAAACTATAAAAGAGTTCATATATTTGTATGTATATCAAAATTCACAACAGTATGGTTGGCCTAGGAGGTAAAATGTAGGTATCCGCTAATTTAGAAGTTACTACTACTACCGAATTATGTTGGCGAGACGATAAAATGTTCCTGAGCACCTCGGTTCTAAAAAATAAACGGGACAGTGAAGCAAAATAGAGGATATGACATAAAAATAAAATCTTTTCAACTCTCTGTACCAAAGCTTAAGTAACTGTCTTTATCAATGCCCCCCTCCCCCAATAGTTCGAGTCCCAAAACACTACCGGAATCAAAACATAAATACTAAGGAATCTCGAAAATACCTGTAGGGGTCACAGACAGAAGAAAAAAGTAGAGTTAAACTAGGCATTTACCAACAATGAGTTGAAAATGCTAATTAATAAAAAATGTAAAAAAGTATGTTAAAAGTTAGCTATTTTTTTAATAATTTTTAAATGTGATGTTTTACATATTTCAGGGACAAGTTTGAGCATAATTTCCTTGACGACTTTGTGATTACATAGAATCTCTTGCAAACCATAAAAAAGTCTACAGTTAAATAACAAACATAAAATAAAATAAATACGAGCAAGGAAAATGAGAGCACAACAACTAAACCATTAAGAACTAACTAAGTCTTTTGCAATGGCCAGAATAAATAACAAAACAAAAGTAATTTGAATCTTCGTATGACTCGCTAGTAACTAACTGGGTTAGCATAGTCTTTGTACTTATACATAAATGGAAGAAATATTTGTAGAATGACATTTGAAATGTCCTTAAAAATAACGCTGGAAAATAAAAATAAACTATATTTAAATAGAAAACAAAAGAAGAATCTTTCAAAAGTTACCCTTTTAAAATGAGCTTTTCATTCCAAATATGACGGCTGCAATACGTGAAATGACGAACTACATAAAAATTACCAGTACAAAAAAAGAGGAACAGCACACAAAACCCCGACGACCACAGAAACAAAACGATGATACACACTTATACACACTTTAACAAAAACAAAGGAAGTGGGAGATGTTGTAATATGTCATGGCAAAGACAACATATTTTTAATTTCAAATTTAATTGTTGTAGTTGTCAATGATTACATGTCAAAGTAATTATCTTCTGACCTTATGTATTTCAGCTTTAAGTGGCTACTGGTACGTTACAGTTATTAAAACACTAAACAAACCATAATCTTACTATGTACAAGTTTAGCAATTGACTGACATTTTAATGGTACAGTAATTTAGGGACTAAAAAAGCTTGGTTCTTGAGATGGTGCTAAATTTATATAAAATTAAATTTATTTTCTTTGTATTTCTTTCTTTTTTTTATTTTCTCTTGCTGTTATCCGTTAATGAAAATAGTTAAAACGTGATATCTCTTAAATTTATTACTGTAAAACCATACTTTATTTAGTGTAAAAAAGCCAATTATTTTAAAATATCATATTAATTACTATGATAATCATATCATAAAAAAATGTCCATAAACAAGGAACTTTGTTCATGTTAAGCAAAACACAATACTACAACATAATATTCCCCAATTAAAAACCCTAATAAAAGTGCTTAGTGCTTGATTATAAACGTATGCTAATCCAACATGAATTCAATGTTTGTTTGTAAAAGAATACTGCACGTGTCTCGTGTGAAACATTCATGTGTATTACCTTCAGACGCCTGATTAGTTATATCGCTACGAATGTGGTTCTTTCCAGACTTCCACGGGTGTAATTTTGGCGCGTTTTCTCAGATTTATGACACAATTCCCGCCGAGTCGTTACTCTTTACCACCACACTTTCTCACGGGGTGTTAGGCTTTAGCCGACCTTAAAATTGGAATCTAGATCACATCTTAGAATTAGTGTTACAAAAAAAATGGTTTATATGTTCCTGAATATTGTGTTTGAGTTATAAGACATATTAAGTAGACAAATTATAAAATATTTTTAAATGTTATGGGCTATCGAGTTGTATACACTCAAACGATTTTTTTTATAATGTTCAGTTGTAGAGTAGTTACAAGTAATTAAATTGCTATTTTATTGTATCGAAAATTAAATGTTGAAGATAAGAACGGACATTTCACGATATACTCAATGTTGAAACAGACATACACTCTAACCAATTAGAGGACACCACGAATCGTATTTTATTTCCCTCATACTGGTCGTCCCTCCGACTGAAATATACGTGCAAGTTATTTTAATGTTGTCATTATAGTTTTTTATAATAATCATGCTTGTGGCCACTATACGCAATTTTCAATGAATTCAAGTTTTCTAAGAAAATCGATGAATAATTTTATCAGAGACTAAAATGGTTTGGATATCTTCTTCAGCGTAAGACACGTCACATTATTGGAGATATACCAAACTACAAATGCTAAAAGTATATTTTAGAATATTTTTAGTACAAAGTAAGTTTTATGAAAAGAAAAAAAAGAAAAACAATGTTTCTAGAAAATATAGATTGAATTCTATATGTACGTTTGTGAAGTGTCTAGACAGTCCATAAACACATGTCGTCATATATTATAAAGCTATTGTATACAACCAAGTTATTGAAATTATAAGGCACTCATTAACACTTTTAATAATTGAACTAGGGGACACCCCTGCATGCTTCGCGTGACAACCCCGACTCTCGCTGCGCTCGATACACCTCGGCATTCAGCCTCGGCATGTGACGTTGACTACAAATAATAGTAGATTATCTGTAAAACGTAAATGTACACTATTAAATTTATTTACAGCATTTCACTCACACTACTTGCGTTTCTACCTGTTTTTGTACAGGTAGAATACACAATCAATACCAATGTATGTCTATGGGTGGGTGGGTGATTCAATACCAATGTACGTGTATGGGTGGGTAGGTGGGTCAATACCAATGTATGTGTATGGGTGGGTGGATGTTTGTAGAGAAATGTCCAGGCCAAATTGAATGGCCTAATTTAAAAAGATATCAAGTAACACTTATAATGGTGTTAACCTTCTAAACATACCTAAATAATCATCTCGGCAGACAAAACTTGAAACGAGATGGAGTAAATGAAACGAGATGATATGACATAAAATGATTTAATATTAGATTAGATGAAATATAATCTATCGGCTAAGATAAGAAATATATATATGTAGATTAATATTTCATTCCAGGTAGCAGTATTAAAATTTAAACTTAAAAGCATACTAATGTGTATACCACTGAATACCATTGTACGTGTATGGGTGGGTGGGTGGGTCAATACCACTGTACATATATGGGTGGGCGGGTGGGTCAATGCCACTGTACATTATGGGTGGGCGGGTGGGTCAATACCTTTGTACGTGTAGGGGTGGGCGGGTGGGTCAGTACCACTGTACGTGTATGGGTGGGCGGGTGGGTCAATACCACTGTACGTGTATGGGTGGGCAGGTAGGTACCTCATATTTGGTACCATATTTATTTTGTGTTACACTTCAGAAAATTTACAGTGAAAGTAATTTCAGTAAATTTCAGTACAGGGTGTTACTTAGCCCTCTTAAATTTCAAACGTGTTTATTTAATTTGTTTTTGTTTAGCAATTCTAATGAAAACTGTTAATGCTTTAATAGGGTAATGTCCACTATACAAAATAAACATATTTATTTATTGACAAAACAGCTGTTATTATTTTACTAAAATAGACCCAATGTTATTCTTATGGAAATAAGTGTTTCTTAAAAATTGGCACAAACTATCTCCCATATTATACACTAAAAAATCAAGACTTTTTTGCCATAACTCATAGTCTACTCAAGTTAGAGACATGCAATGTTTATTAAAATATTTTAAATTGTAATTCACATCCAACCTGAAAATTTAATCAAAATCATTAGAGCTGTTTTTGAGAAAATATATGCCGTTTTAAATTGTTGTATGTTTTTGGCCATCAAAATTTAAAAATTCTAAAAAGTGAAAAAAATGTTCTTGAGATATTGGTTAAATAAACCTATATACCAAATTTCATAAATATTTATCCATTCGTTTGGTCTCCAGAACTACACATATACACAGAAAGACACACATATGGACAGACACCCAAAAATTTTTTCGAAAAAATCACCTTTTTGGGTTCAGGGGACCCAAAAATGGATTTTTAGACCAGCTTGTTAAATTTTTTTTTTTTGCGATCACAATACTGTTTCGATGATAACGCATATAGGACAAAGTAAAATGAAATTTTGAGGGGCTGTTTGTACCCATTAGGAATGGAGATTCGAAAAATCCTTTCTTAGTGGGGGTCCCTTCGATACTAAAGCTACTTTCTTTAAAATGTCGTGTAAATCCGTTCCGTAGTTTTAGATATTTTGTGATGAGAGAGTGAGTGAGTCAGTCAGTATTTGGATTGTATTATAGGTTAAAAATCTCGCAATGAAAAATCCACAAGAGGTTTTTCACTCATCAAAAAGATGTTGGTCTTTCAAATGGAGGCCATAAAGAGACTGTGCAAGCCTTCCGTTTCTGTTTGTAACGTAAAAAATCAAAATTGTTTTAAATTTGAGGCCCATTAATTAATTTTCTTGCAGATTTAATGTGTTGACTCTCTCTTCTCCCCCCCCCCCCAAAAAAAACACAAAAAAACAAACTCCCTTGTAAAATACTTGATGTCTATTTATTTCAATTGGGATATGAAGATAAACCTTACGGCTTTGGCTGGAGGGAGACGCCCAACTAAGGTAAATCCTCTCACGTGTTTAGACGAGCCCATTTTTATTTATTTATTTTTGTGGAATTTTTTACGCACAACTTGGCGTAGCGTAAAAACGACAACGACAAGCCACGCAAGAACGTGTTAGGCACTCTAGGCATCGAACGCGGGTCGGCTTATGGGCCAGGCATCATTTAAGCGCTCTAGACACAGCCATTCAACAAATATTCCTAAATGAGAACCGAATCACGTTCTTTCTTTATTGATATTTAGACCCGTAAAACCAAATAAGTTAATATGCTATAGTAACTCAAGTACTGAAGGCCGAGGACAAGGGCCGAGGTAAGCATTAGCGGGGTGAGTTATTAGAGTAATTTTTATTGTTTTTCTTTTCATTAATTTTCTAAAATGTTTATCAAATTTCGTGTGCATATGTTTAAATTTCAGTAAATAATACATAATGTTTTAATACTTCAGAAAGATTTACATATGTATAAGTAAGGGAAATTCAGGCTTGTATTTCCCCCGTTTACACTGAGGGTTTTGAGGGAAACAGAGATATACATATTATACGAGGACTTGATGAAACATACCGTGACGTAATAAAATATAAATGTGCGAATACTCTAAATTTCATAGTACGAAATGTATTAAATGTTGATATTTAATGGTTTGGGCAGTGTTTTTCTTTAACTATGACATTTTAGAAAAATACATTCATTTATTATAAATATATTTAAAAGGCATGTTATATTTAATAAAATATTTTTTTAGTAAAATGTCATATTCAATTAAGCTACTTTGATTTTTTCCTTTATCTAAAATGAAAGTAAGCTAGATGTATTTTCCCAATACTATTAGTAATTAAATTTTGTGAAATGTTGGTTTCAAATTTTTAACCAAACTTTTTCTAATACTTGAATATTTATGGCCATATTAAAAAGTAAAAGCCTTTGAAGATTTTTAGAATATTTTACTATTTTGCTGTATAAGTAATTTATAATAGGAAGATCTTGAAGGAAAAATTTAAAGGTAGTATTATTTAGCTTGTTGTGGTCAATGGAAATGTGTCAGCCATATATAATCAACGTTGCACGCGTTAAATGTCAGCTCGTAGCTGACCACGGAGATTTTAAAATAATTCAATGTACTCATTCATTCTTGTGATGGGAAATGTTTTTGATAAAATTGCTTTCCTTGTACAAAACTTCTCATAGCAACTTCCTGTCACTAAACACTTATAACAAAGACTATTGTGTTCCTTCAAGGTTCAAAGTTCACGAAGTGTTAGTCTCAAATTACAGTACTTCTAAGAGTCTGATTTCAAGGAATGAACTTTAATATTCGTTGAATACCTTTGTGTATTTGTCCTCGCCAAGTATGGAGTCAGATGGTGTTTTAAACGACCATTGAGTAATAGTTTATCTTATAGGTCGAATTTGTATCGTTACAATAAGTATTTGTAAATGTGATAGGTTGGTGAATGTAAGAGGCCTTATTTCAGCCCATTACTGTTTTATTTATGTTTCCAGGATCAGAAGAAAGAGGACGGATATGATTAATCATTTGATTATAAGGTATATATGTTGCCTGTTTAATGTATATTTTTATTTATTTTCTTTTTTAATTGGTACATACATTGGACACTGCCATTTATATCACATTTCTTTTGCTTGCATCATGCAAGATAGTATTAATAATTACTGTTGAATATTTTAGTTGGAATTCACGTTTACAAAAATTGTTTCTGAGAATGTTAAAGTATGACAGTGTTACAGTATAAAAGGTCTTCCGCTAACCTAGCTGCTAGCACTCCACTCATTTATTTAGGGAGACACAGCTTCAAATCCCCGGAGGTCCAAAGAAATTTAGCATGTGGAGGTAGGACCATCGTCTCATAAAAATGGTTAGACCTTATATTTAAATTCAATTGATTTTAATAATCAATGCAGCCATAAATAATCTTGTTTTAATAAGTTTCATTTATTAGCAATAGTAATCTTCATATATAAAACATACAGTGCATTCTAAGGAACCTCAGTAATAGTACTAGTGGCGTTGACTAAGGAATATATTTGGAACTATTTTCACCAGGAGAGTATTTAATTTTAGAGGTGCTGTTAAATATGAAGTAGTGTTACTTAATACCTTCCTGTCCCAAACTAAGGGGCACCGTAGTCTATGACCAAACAATTTTAACTTATAAATTATCATTACTAATTATTCCCGATGACTTGTAGGCGTAAGCGTGAGTTGTTATTGAGAACTTTAAAGTATTGAGGTTTGTGCAGGTAGCAATCTATATACGAAGGGCCTTCAAAACGAGTAATACTTCTGTAACAAACTTTAAAGATCCACTATTAAAGACTGAAAAAATGTTTTCCTATGTGCAGGAGATAAGAGGAAAGTATAAACTTGTATACTAAAATTTTAAAATTATATTAAAGGTTTAGGAATGTAGGCAATTCACGAAACACACTAAAGTGCTCCTTGAAAGACTAAACGAACGTTTTATATTTTGTGCTTATAACGTTTTTGCATATGGGGTACCCACACACAAAACTACAGCATTACCCATACACGTACAGTGGAACTAACCCACCCGCCCGCCCTTACACGTACAGTGGAACTGACCCACCCGCCCGCCCATACACGTTCAGTGGCCCTGAAACACCCGCCCGCCCATACACGTACAGTGGAACTAACCCACCCGCCCGCCCTTACACGTACAGTGGAACTAACCCACCCGCCCGCCCATACACGTTCAGTGGCCCTGACACACCCACCCGCCCATACACGTACAGTGGAACTAACCCACCCGCCCGTCCTTACACGTACAGTGGAACTAAAAGCTTTTCATCAAATCACAGCTAAGTAAAAATCAAATCACAATTAATAATACACTATAGTCAATCTATATTTTCAGGTTAAACCAAGGAATATCAACGAAATGAATACATATTTTTGTGTTGTTCTGGAAAAGTATTATAACATACTCAGTTACTTTGTCAAGCAGAATTAAAACAATTTGATAGTTGTTGTTTTCACGATATAAATTTTGAATGTGAATGTTCTCTTTGCATACCACCACTGGTAGAGTAAAAGGAAATATATCTACGTAATTTTTATTATTTGTATTGTTATTATACAAAACAATTATCTATTTTGATATGTTATCAGAGCTCCTAAAAAGTATTTTAACCTTTTACAAATGTAGAACACTAAATTAAACAAAGCCTACATCACATTTGCCTAACTAAACCTTTAATAGCCAACAAACTGTCACTGAGAAATGTCAGATCTGGCTGAATAACTCTTAACTAAGAACTAATTAAGTGGTGACAACTGCTGGGAGTAACAGCCATTCAAAGTGACTTTGTGAAACACTCACACTGGTCGCTCAAGTGAACGGCTGTTATATATCACTCAACATCTATCAATAAGATTCACAGTGTTCTGACAAAATATTTATTTAATTATTATATTATAATTCAATTATCTTTTAATCTTTATATATTATAATTAACTTTACTTTCGCTTATTTCATAATATTTTCTTCCTGATTTGATGATATTTTCTACAATCTTTTTCTGTAGTGCATTTGCCTGTTAGTATTATGTTGTTTTTGTTAGGAGTTTTACTTCTTCATTGTTTCCATTTATTAGTTTTTTGTTTCATCAAGTGATTGACATCTTTAGAACCATTAAAATGTGTAACTAACATTGCTCTACTATATTTTTAACTTTTTTAAGCATATTTTTCTATTGAAGTGATATGCCAATTATTAGTTGTTTATTATATTTATCTGAGTTTTATTCATATTAATTACTTTGTTCTAGGCATTATGCTTCATAAGTACATTTGATTGTTCTGTATAATTTTTAAATTTTTTATTTTTTCTTATTAAAAAAGACAACTTTTTATTGCTCGTTTACTATTATTTTTCTCTCATCAGTATATTTATTTTTCAGTTATTTAATTTGTTACTTTAATTATTTATAACATTTCTCATAAATTAATTTTTCCTTGCCTATTTTTACTTGCTAATTAATGTTGTTTAAAACAAACCGTCGTCCCTCTTTTGTCAGCTCTGTTTATAAAATGGGTTTTACCGTAAATAAAGAAATTGAACTGATACCACAAAGAACAAAAAAACTGGTAAACCACGCAACTATTTCAGTAATCAGTTAACCCATTAAATCTGATTAACGGAAATTATTGTTTTTTTTGCCATTTTTTTTATTATTTTTTTAGGGTGGGTGGTTGTGTTTATTACTGAAATTGGTACACTGAGTCAGAGGAACAGAAGAATCAAATGGTCCGCTCTACTAAATTTATCCTGTAATTTTCTACTCTAAATATAAAACGTGTTTTCTACGGCATGCATGAAAGGAAAGCTTATAGATGTGTACTATTATAGATTATAACAATATTATCAACTCTGTTGGTACTATTTGATAGTAGTGATGATGAAACTATGTTGGTAGTAAAACCAGAAAACAGCATAAAGTAGTAACGTAAAAAATGTACTATACTTATCTAATTTAACATGGAACAAAAGGAATTAGCTTTTATAAACCAGTGGACCAGTAATGAAGAGTCCTTCAACTTTGCTTTAAATACAATTTGTGAGCCTTTTCCGTGTTTTTTTCTATGGAGTGTACAGATCATCTAGATGTACACTACATCTATATGTACACTCCATCTAGATGTACATTCCATCTAGATGTACACTCCATCTACAGTAGATGTACACTCCATCTAGATGTACACTCCATCTAGATGTACACTCCATAGAAAAACTTAATTGTTTTTATAAGGAACATGTTGAATACATAAGTCAGCTTAGTAACTTATATGTTTGACATAAAAATGTTGCTTTGAACCTCGCAAGTTATGAGTTGTTGGTAGTTTTGGAGGAAATGCTTTTATCTTGATACGCTAAATATCCAATAAAAGATTTTACTGGTCTACAAATGATGATTTCCCTAAGCGCTGTAATATGTTTGAGCAGATATTGCTCTTTAACCACTTGATTGACAATAGTAAGAATTGTGGGTCTGACAAACTGTTCAAACTGAGACTATATTGATATCACTAAACAAGTCTTTTACACAACTTGTGGCGAAAATTATAGATAGAGAAAAGTAGGATTCCCTAATAAGGTAAACATTTTTCCAAACAATATATTAAAGATAAACTTATCTGGTTTCGCTTTGGTTAGATATGGGTTAGGTGGCAATGTTTTATTACAGCTCTTAGAGAAGTCCCAAACGATAGTAATCACAAACTTCACATTGTTTATTGCTTTACATCTCTGTTACTTTTGAAGGCCCCGTCTCAGACTGGAGCTCTGTTACAGGTACAATCCATGCTGACAGAACTAAACATTATGCTCTTAAAATAAATTTAAAAATGATGGGCGAACCTAATATGACTTCAAGACAACAAAAGATGGTATGATAGTTCGTTGCAACTATAATAGTATTTGTACGATAGCTATTAACTGTGGAAATGTTTAGTTGAAACTTCTCGTCGTTGGTGCAGAAACACCAAAACCACTATCCAGATCACGCAGCAACAATATTTGAACAATACAACAATGGTTGGTGTAGATCTTGTGGATTTAAATATAGCTTCTCACAGAAATAAAATGAGGCAAAGAACATTGTTGTGAGTTATTTTGTATATTTGTTTGATAAATATGTCAGGAATGTGTTGTAGGTATGTTGGGAATTCCAAACAAGAAACATATTCCTGCCGAAAATGTTATAACAAAGTTAATGAGGTTCCGCAGGTTTAATTAGGTCTAATTAGCTGTGAAACTAATTAGAAACAACACAGTACCACCAAGCCTGAATAAGACAACTGTGAATTAATTAATTTAAAAATTGAATGTTACTAACATTTTTTCCGATTTATATTATTTAACAAAATTTTAAATTTATTCGTATTATTTTATATTATACTCTAAAATGGTATTAAAACAAGTTATTTTTTAATAAATTATTGAAATAAGCTATGGACTTTAAAAGTACATCTTTTAGTGCAGAACTTTATGACAAGAATTGTTTCTACATAAAAAATTATGAGAATTTACTATTTACGTAACTATATAAATAGCTGTTCAACATGTTTTATATATATTTGTTTTGTTAGGAAGAAACTTCCATAACAATGCATTATTCATAGATCGGTAACTGTCATTATACACCTGTCAATTAGTTGAAACCACACGTGACTCAATTATAGATGTGCAATTGTAAGCTATGACGTAATAATTACACTAAAGCTGGAACAGTAAATCAACGCAATGCTCATTACCGTAGTTATTGGACTGTATATGTCCATTAAACGACCCATCCATTGTTTGTGGCCAATATTTACATCCTATAGTAGGATCCAGTTATGTTTGCATATTCATTATGCACAGAGAATATTGGGGGTAATTTTGAGCCATTCAAAAGGACAAAGTGAATGTTGATATTATAAAACAATTAAAACTGTAATTAGTCCGTTTCAGTCATTAGCATCAAAACATATATGAGAAATAAGAGTGGCAAGAGTGGTTTACATGTTCTGTGTTTACGTAAATTATTATTTTGATGGAGTTGTCAATCTAATCTCTTTTAACTTACTCAAAAGATGATTTTATTTTATATTTCAGAACATTTAATTGGATCAATTAACAGAACTGTAAAAACAAAGCAAAATAAATCACACAAAGCCTACACCCATAAAAACTGCTACATTTGAATCACGAGTATAGTAGAAATCAGAATTGAACAGAATATGTATAACTTAAGCTAAAACTTTAAGATACGAACTACTGGAGCCCTACACTCGTAGGTCTGTGACAAGTGCAACATACAACTATAACTTAAATTGTACGTGAAAAAATTATATATTCAAATAAATTACTATCTAAGTAAATGTCACCTGACACACTTTGAACTTGCTTTTATTCACCAATGTAGGAGGGGCTTCCAGGATATTTTGTAACGCGGTTAGAATATATAATTAGAAGCCCCATTTATGTGACTTTCGAGGATTGCATTTTTTTATATAATGATATACAGATCATCGGTTGATAGCTTTGGTCAAACTGTTGCCGTCATAGACCTATTATTAAGATGATCAACGATAGGCCTAAATGTATAATTTTGATTAATTTCATGGTAATATGCTGGTTTAATTTTACAGTTATTATTGTGATGTTTCTATAATTTCAAGTCTTAGAATTTAAATGTATCTATTTACACCCATTGCAGTCTCCAAAATATCATTTCCAATCACGGGACTTCTGAAATCTCTCACCTAAGTAGAAAATGTGATTAAAGAAAATATTATTATTCCCATACAATTCCATAGGTTTTAATATAATATACGTAGTTTTTATAAGGTTTTCCAATAAATAAAGAAAGCTACCATAGCTTGTTTTTGTTTTTACCAAGCTGTCATAACTAAAGAAATATTTGAAAAATTGGTATAGGCAGTCAAGCTCAGATATCTTAAGAGGTGCGTCTAAGCTGTATTGGAGCTTTTTAACGATTTCATTGATGTATAAATTATCAGATTTCCATTCCGGAGTTATCTTTCTGTTTGTTTTTGTTTTTTTTTTTTTTGTTTTTTTTTTTTTTTTTTGCTTAGCTTGCTTTTTCTTACTTGATGAATTTGGTTTCTTAGAAAAAGGCGTGGTTAACCGTTGAATATCGACTATTATTTTCACCTGTCGTCTTTTTTGCTAGTTGATTCAATTGTCCTCAAATGTCTGTACTAGCGGGAAAATATTTTTAAGCTATGCAAATAACCCTTCGTCAGAAGGCTTATCCTCATAATTGAATGCCCCTAGCTCGTCATCACTTCCGTCGGGGACGTCCAGAGGCTAGAAGATGTCTCTGTCCGATATTGGTCTCCTGTCTTCCTCTCTGCCATTATTTCCCATTTCCACTAAAAATAAAAAATTATTAAATAAATGAAAACGTTGAGGTTTGTCAGTTTTTTAGAATTATCTTGCAATACATTAGTTGTAAAAATCTCACGCTATCCCCAATATCTTACACTTAGAAAAGTTTCAATAGTATCCTTATTGATAAAAACTATTATTCACCTATTGTTTTTTAATGAACAAAACTACATGACAATGAAGACAATGATTTTTCAATCAACTAACAAGTTTTGTTTGAATTAGTTTAGATAATTTAATAGTGGTAAGTTTAAACCACATCACTGAGTAAACAACACAAACCTTGCTTACGTAATCTACACCAGAAATAGACAAAACCAATATGTCTCTAGCTTGTTAACCTATAATGTCCCATCTGAGTTACTAAAAGAAGTACCTATCTACACCAGAAAGTGGCAAAAGGCCAAATAAAACCAATGTTACCTGAGTTACCTCAGGCTTAAGGTCTCTATGAAACGTAGATTGAACATTGACAGGTTTTAACTCATAATTTCCAAAAAAAATTGTTGTCAGTGATTCTACTGATAGAAAATAAAATCAAAAGTAAGAGTTTTCAAATTTACAGTATTCAATTTGACTATGTTTTAATGGAAATGAAATGAAATAGTTTTTATTGCTTTTTGACAATATGTACCTATTGTATAGCAAAAGTCATATTATTAATAATAATGATCATACAAACTAATGATATATTAAGTGATGGGATAAAATAAGCAAAGCAGAGTTTAGTGGGGGAGTTCATTCGTCCACAGAGTAACGCATTCATTCACTACAACCACTCTTCTACAGCAATAACTTTCATACAGGATCTCTCCCGAGCCGTCTGCAAATTTACCTTAATGACCTTAATAACTGGCACGTTCCAATATGACCTTACGTATGTTGTTGCCTTTACCAACCCACCCCTACACGTACAGTGGTACTGACCCACCCGCCTGCCCCTACAAGTACAGTAGTACTGACCCACCCACCCACCCCTACACGTACAATGGTACTGACCCACCCACCCACCCCTACACGTACAATGGTACTGACCCACCCGCCCGCCCCTACACGGACAGTGGTAGTGACCCAGCCACCTGCCCCTACACGTACAATGGTACTGACCCACCCGCCCACCCCTACACGTACAGTGCACGTGTATGAGTGGGCGAGTGGGTCAACACAACTGTACGTGTATGAGTGGGCGGGTGGGTACTCCGCAGGTCTCTCCGCTGGGGTGTTCTTCTAATGGTAGTTGTTTATTATCTTATTATTTTTAATAAATAATAATTCTTTACCACTGAGAGTGTGTGGGTGGACGGGTGGGTATTTACTACTGCTCGTGTGTGGGTGGGCGGGGGGGTCTTTACCTCTGCACGTGTGTGGGTGAGCGGGTGGGTCTTTACTACTGCTCGTGTGTGGGTGGGTGGGTGGGTCTTTACCACTGCACGTGTGTGGGTGGGCGAGTGGATATTTACTACTGCTCGTGTGTGGGTAGGCGGGTTAGGTTAGGTTAGTTTAGGTGACTTAAATGTCCATTTTTTATTTTTATATTAGTATGAGAAAAGACATCATATAGCGGTTGAGATAAAAATAATAAATTTGTTTCTTTCAGAATAAAATACTTCAATGAGTAAGTAATGGAATAACACAGTAACTCTAACAAAGTATAATAATTGTTGAAAACGTTCAGTTGAAATTCTTTTAACAGATTATAATAAGGCTAAATTAAATACAAATTACATCAGAGCCACCGCCTCTGGGTTTTTCGTTTGTAAGGATAGCATAGTAAATAAGAAGACCATGGGGGACGTGAGGTCTGAAACCGTTTCATGCCTTTATACAATCGTGTGACAACGCTTCATAAACTCACCTTCTTTCTTTGATTAAAAAAATTAATAAATGAAGTTTTCCGATATGCAATCAGACGAAGCTCATTTGGTAATCTCTGGTATAAGATACTTGTATATATGCATCTGCAGACAAAACAATTGTTTTTTTAATTGATTTTCAGCAACGTTAGAACAATAAATATGGTTTATTAATGACATTTTGTTTAATATACCGTACTAAGAATTAAAGCTTCCAGTAACGACCGCGTCAAGTTGTTATCTACAATAATTACATCACCAAACGTTTCGCCCATATTGTGATGTGGCATCCTCACTGGTATTATCTGATACTGTCTCACTGTCTCCACTGTCTTAGATACCGCTGAGAATGCCACAACACAACATGGGCGAAACTTTTGGTGATGAACATATTGTAGATAACACCTTTACTCGGTCGTTACTGGAAGCTTTAATTGTTAGCTATGACTCCGGCCACTTAAGCTTACGAAATATAATAGTTCAATATAGGTTGGTTGAGACAAAATTTGATGTAACAGCTGGTAGTTGGACATGTAGTAGCCACGGGATATCTTGAGCTGGGGCTTACATCACGGTCAGTGTCGGGGGAAGGGGGATCTCTACCAATAAGAAACGTTTAGCGTGCTATTAGCATTGCTGTTAACATTAATTCACCACGCCCACAGGTTACCTTTTTTCATAACACAACTCCCATCTGATTACTCACTGATATGCATGTATAATCGTGTTACTTGGTATTATAATGTGTTATCATGTTATAATTATAGGCCATTATTTTCTTAGTGTAATCTTTAGTGAGAAAATAAAATCATATGGAATGCCAAATAATTAAACACTAATGAATTTATACAATGTAGGTTATGTTAGTAAATAATTAATACACAAGTTTTTATTGCAAGTAGTCCGTACATTAATTTTATAATAAGAAATACATACTCGTGAGTAATTTTTTGAACAATATTAAAGTGAATCTCTTTAAAGATAGACATCTCTTAAAATTAAATTATTATTATTTTATTTTATTTTTTTTTTTTTTTAATAAAACCTTCACTCGCCAGTTGACATGGGCCTACAGGCCTGTCCGTTAACTTTATTCAACGAATGAAGTACCGACCGTTGGCTCAGTGGGGATTCAAACCTTGGACACACCCCTCCACAGTCCGAAACCTTATCCACTGAGCCACCACGCCGGCAAGTTTATTTAAATGATAACATCTGTGGATAATTTATTAAATACAACAACTATTAATATGAACAAAATTGCACTAACATGTTCAATAACAAACACTTTGGACACAAAAAGAAGGCAGCAACACTCCAATCTTCAGACAGCTGATCAGCCGGGGTAGCCAATGTCTGCATGTCAGGCTGGTACAAAGCCACGCATGCGTATGCAGTACCCCGCCCCCCCCCCCCCCCCACTAACCAACAAACATTTTAAAATTAACGGTTTCGACAGTTACTGTACTACTAAGATATTCCGTGGCTACTGTACAATACTGTAAATAAAATTATCTAAATTTATTTTGTGATATTCGAAGGTGTAGTTATCTGTGTTTTGTGAAATGGAGCTTCTCGTAATATCAACTCTTGTATATATATATATATATATATATATATATATATATATATATATACACACATTCATGCATAGCTCTTAGCAGCACGCATGAATGGTTGTTAAACTATGTTTCTGTTTCGATTAAACTAGCGCCAAAGACAGCTAATTAGCAATAAATGATTTAATAAAAACTACATATTAATTTAACTCACTCTTATTGATTTGGTTCAGGCGAAAGTAAGTGTTCATTTTATTACACTTAAATATAATTTAGGTAAATGTATTATGCAGTTCGTTAAATAAACAGTGATGGCCACTGACGCCAGGCTATTGATTATAAACGTTGAGTTTATTGGCTGCATTAGTTAATTAAAACTCTGAACTTGCTTTTGTTTTACGCTACATTGGTTTCATTCCCTCTCTTTTATAAAATTATTATTCAACAGAGATTACATTTTATTTTTAGTTAATTAAAACTGTGTGATGTGGAAGAAAGCTACGTCATGTAGTAATGTAGTTATTAATTATTTATAACGTACTTAAATAACGCAAGAATAACAATTCACATAATTATTTTAATCTCACTTCTACATGAGGGTTGTGAACCTCCTATCTACCCATTTACATTTTGGTGATATTAATGTTATTTTGTGTATTATATTTACATAGGAATGTATGTTGGAATAGTTTTACTAACCCATTTTTGCACGTAGTACAGGAAAGATGGGTTACTGGAAAACAATTGTGTCAAATTTTCTGCTGTATATGCTTGATGGAATTGCTTTGGTTGTAAATTAAAAGTAATTTTTTAGATAAATTCCACAAATTTTAATTTTTATAAGAGCGCTTTCGCCATTTAAGGCAGCTTCAGTTGTAATGCATTATATACAGAAAACATATGTGAATAAAAATAACAAAAAAATCACATGTAAAACATTAAATACTAGTTAAATTAAATTTAAGTGGCTAAGTTTGATAAGAATTATTATGAATTAAAATATGGCTTAGAGTTTTCAATTTTCGATGATATTTCTTCTTTAATTAAAAGTAAAAATATATTACTAAAATTTAGAGACGGTTGGGAAATACATTCATCTTTCAAAACTGCCATACATTCACTTTCAATTTGGTTTCTCTTGGTCCATAAAGGTTCTTTTAAAATTACACTTGTAGAATTAAAATTGATATCATGTTTTTCATTAATAGCATGTTCAACTAATTTTGATTTTTCTGTATTTTCTTTTTTATAATTGTAAATGTGTTCATTTATTCTTTTTGAAATTGGTCTTGAAGTTTGACCTATATTAAATTAAAAAAATGACTTTTAATTTACAATTGTGTCAAAGTCTTAGTTAGTTTTGTTTTTGTTTTGTTTGATATGACTATGACTCATATCAAAGACATACGAGTGTGTGTCTCCGTACCTTGGGCTGTGTTTATTCAATATTATTTGTGAAAAAGTTATAAAACAAGTATTACAGAACTAGTGCTAAATGTTAAGGTATACAAACGTCACTTTATGGACTTACAGTTCTATACTTGGCCTTTAGCCTTTAGGTTCATAAGTACTTAATAACTTCTATATTAACTTAAAGTGAATTACCTTCAACTGAATTCTTAAATTTTAATCAAATAATTAACAAGTAATTATAGAATATAATGAAACAGGTATAACATTTAAAACAATGCTTTAAAACCAGGTTACAAATAACAGGTCTTTATATTGCGAATTGACTTTATTTTAGTAAATAACTTAAGTTTCAATGTTGTAAGATGTAGGCTATGTATTGTATTGAAAGAACATATTGTAAGATGTATGTATTGAAAGAACACACAAATTTTAATACTAACCATTGGGTAAAAATAATGTGTAATGAATTTATGTATAGTATTCTGTAAAGCACATGCACAAGTGTTCAATCGATAAATATGAAAATCTATTAGTGCTTAGTATTGGTCCGCTTGCAAAGCCATTTCACGACGAGTAAGAAATTCTACAGAAATGTAGTGCCTAAAATGCTATAATTCAGGTGAAAAAAGTACTATTTTATTTTCCATTTTATAAATTTTCTAAGGTTAACATTAAAAAACATAATATTCTTATTTTTCAGTTTTTATTTACTATAAAATAAATGTCACGACAAGACAGTCTACAATGTTTTGTTCTATATAAATACCAGATGCGATATAGCTTAATAAAATGTTTGGAGGAAAAAGAAGCTTTCTAGTATACGAGTATATTTCCTTTTCATAAGTACTTGGACAGTTGGCAATAAGCAGCTTTGTAGTTATTTATTAGTATATAATTTTCAATAGTGAACAATTATTTTATAGTTAGGTTTTAAACGATAAAAAGTGCGTTAACCTTAGAACTCATATATTTAGTTTGAATACAAATTGTAAATCTAAGAAGCACATTTTGCAGGTAGTTATTAAAATATTTATTTTACCATAGGAGGTAAATTTTACGTAGGAAAAAATACAATATCAAAGGGTAGGAGGTCACTGCAACAAATGAAATAAGAGCTACATGAGAATTCTCGAAATATATTTGCAACTTTTACTAATCAAATACCACTTGTGAATTAAGAGATGTGAAATAAAAAGTTCGATTAAACCAACAAAACACGAAAATAATGTATTTTATATTTACTTGAATACTCAAAGCTCTTTTATCACAACAGTTTTACCACTTAAATCGGTTTCAGTTAAATAACTGCAGCAGTCAAATGAATGATTTGATTGTTTTACAATATCAACTTTATAATGGCTTTAAAATACCATCAATATTCTCTGTGCATAATGCACTTGCAAACATAACTGGATCGTACTATAGGATGTAAATATTGGCCACAAACAATGGATGAATCGTTTAATGGACATATACAGTCCAATAACTACGGTAATGAGAGCATTGCGTTGATTTACTGTTCCAGCTTTAGTGTAATTATTACGTCATAGCTTACAATTGCACATTTATAATTGAGTCAAATGTGCTTTGGCCTAATTAATAAACGTGTAATGGCAGATAGTCAAAATATGATTTATGTTATTGCATAGTTTGTAAAAGTTCCACAAAGACAAGCTGTACAGTATATAGAGTAGCTATATATACCTAATTGGTACAAAGCAACCATTTTGTACCAATTAATTAATTGTACCAATCTAATAGTGCACAAAGTTCTCTACTAAATACACATATTTATCGATTTACGCCAATATTAAATATTTATTAAAATGAAACCGGTTTCAGTTGTCCAATTATTTGCAAAATATATAATACTTTTAACTTGAAGGCATTGTTTCATAATGCATACTGTTAAAAGAATTAAAAAAACTAACAAACAATATATTCGTAAAACATATATTTTTAATTTAATAAATCGCTGATTAAAATTATACTAAAATAAAAAAAATAGATAACATCAAAGTGTTCCCTGATAAATATATTTGTATGTGTTCAACTCGTGCTGCAACTGCAAAGTTACTGTTTAGTTGCTAAATAAAGAGAAGAATTCAGAATAGATTGACTATGGCTGGTAAAATAGTTAATATTTTTTCAGAGTTATCTCGTTAATGCAGAAGTAAATGGGTCACTAGCCATTAGAGAAGTTTCCAATGTTTTCACGATTACTTATAAAGTTCTGGTTCAAGTATACAATACTTTAATGTATAATGGTTTGACTAAACAAAAATTAACTGTATTACAATTTTACTAGAAATGAAGTTCAACTTCATATATGTACTTAACTGCAGATCTCTAATTTAGTGAACTTCATGTAACTTATAATATATTACAATTAAATATTTATGTACTATTATGTAGTATCAGGTAGCTTTCTTAAAACTCAGACCTATTATAAAAAATAATCTGTTTAATTTAAAAAAGAAAATCTTGTAATTTAAATAAAACACTTATTGTGATAATATTGTAAAGTTATTGGGTGGAACAAGGATTTGAAATATCCTTATATAGTAAATTTCAATACAAGAAAATTAAAAAATATTATTTATGTGATTTCTCTAATATAATGGAATGAGGTAATACAAAACGTTCTAGGTCAGATTTTATTGGGGAGAGGAATAGAATTAACACAATGTAATGAGGTATTTTCAATAAATAACTATTTTATAATCTTTTTGTAGTGAAAAGTTTAAACACTTTCATGACTTACCAATGCCAATACTGAAATACTGGACTTGGCGAGAAATCGTCACCAAAACAGATGGTAGTGGTTTTACGGCCAGGTCTTTGCAATATCTCTGGTGAGGGGATCCAACCCTACGTTGAAGAAAACACTCATCACCATCAGAATGATGATTGCTTATATTACTGGACGTAGTCACTTCAGGAAACGTCTGGCAAAGTCAAGTATGCGTTAGTCAAGTATTTTTTGATAGACGAGTGGAGCCCAAGGACGAGGACAGGAAGTACTGACTCACCCACCCACCCTTACACATACTGTAGTATTCACCAACCCACCCACCACCACACAAACAACGGTATTGGCCCACCCGCCCAACCCCATACGTACAGTGGCATTAACCTACGCGCCCACTCCCACACACTTACAGTGGTATTGACCCAGCCACCCACCCCCACACGTACAGTAGTATGACGGTAAGAACTGTACGTGTTACCACTGCCTTACTTTTGGGTGTATTCCACTGAACGTTTATGATACGTATGATGAGAGGGTTAATGGTACATATAGGTATAAAACCCACCCACCCGCCCAAACACGTACAGTGTAATAACCCACTCGCCCACCCAACCACGTACAGTGGCATTAACCCACTCGCCCACCCATACAAGTACTGAAGCATTAACCCACCCGCCCACCCATACACAAACATGGCATAATATGCACGTACGGTGGCATTAACCCACCCGCCCACTCATTTACGTACGGTGGCATTAACCCACCCACCCACCCAGACACGTACTGAAGAATTAACCCACCCACCCACCTATACACATACATGGCATAGACACCTAACCTAACCTAACCTAATCTAACCTAACCCAATGACACTTTACGTGTGTGGGTGTGTGGTTGGGTCAATGACACGTAGGAATATTATACCTGTATGTGTATGGGTGGGTGGGTGGGTCAATGACACTTTACGTGTGTGGGTGGGTTAATAACACTGTATGAGTATGGGTGGGCGGGTGGGTCAATAACAATGTACGGTACGTGTTTTTAGGGTATTTCAAACATCCTTTCCCAGGGGAACTGAGCATGGAGCATACTGCAATCTGACAGCAGGTTAGATGACTATTATATTGCATTATATAACACCAGTTGTCGGCTTTGTGGTGAGGTTGTTGAGTCTGCCGATCATCTGTTAACTGAGTGCGATGCTCTGGAGCTCAGGAGAAGTAGAATATTCGGGGACGATCTTTTTAGAAGAAAAAAAGGTATCTAGTTTGGGGGAAAAGATTTTAGAGCTAGCAGACTAAGCCACTCGTAATAGGTGTCCCAATTTTTTTTTTTTTATATATATATATATATATATAAAAGGAGAGGCAAACCTCCTTCTTTAGTAGGTAATTCTAGTAGGTAACAGGAAGCATAATAAACCTAAGGTTGAAGTATAATCTGGAAATTCCCTCGGAGCTATTATCTATTATTTACTAAAACTTGGCAGCCTACTTTAACACATACACATAAGACTAAAAGTAGAGATGTCAACCAAACTGGCAGACACAGAAATGGTAGTTGCGAACAACAATATGGTGTTAAAAGGTGTTAAAAACCCGTTTAGAACCATTTTTAGTGTTTAAGAGTTTAAAAATGTTAACGAGTACAATGTTGGCATATTCAGAAGACTGACACGGACATAAAAAAGAAAAATATTAGTAAATGAATTTTGATTGATTGAAACAATTTTATGTTTGATTAAGGCGGAGTGGTATGTTTATAAAAGTTTTAGTAATTATGATTGAATTTGTAAGGCATATTCATTGTTGAACAATTTATTAAATCCATCAACCTAAGTACTGATAAAAAGCTAGCAAGCATTTTAAAATTTCTTTTCTTAGTATAAAATAAGTGTAGATATATCTATAAGTAACAATGGAACAATAGTTTTATAAAATTAGATTTTCAATATTAATAAAATGTCACAAATTATATGGGAAAATACCATATGGTATATTTTTAAAATACCAAGCATTGTCATTCAGGTTCATAACTTTATTCTCTTATTATAGTCGATCGTGAGTTTTATTTTAAACTGAGATAACCTTTAAATCATTTTATGATATTTGTTTATTTTATTGCTAGTAAATTAAAAGTTTAGTAAAAATTTGATTAATTCAATTAGTGTAATTTATTAATAAATTAGACTTTATGTATAAACATTAATGTAATGTAGAGTCATAATTTAAGGTGGACTAATGCCCAACACCCTGCGAGAAAGTAAGGTGGTAAAGAAACTCATGTGGAAACGTGTCATAAATAAGAGATAGTGAGCCAAAATAACGGAGGGTAGAGGTGTGGAAAGAACTGCACAGTAGTAATCGGGCGTATAGGAAGGGGTAATGCACACATATATTTCACACAAGGTTCCAGTGAATAAACAGAAGTTACATTCATTGTACCAGTGCCTCGGCGAGCTAGCTTAAACACGATTTTCATTACATAGATTTCTTCTTTATACTCTTGTTGTATTAAAGTAGCATTACAGTGCAAAGGACATAAAATTAAATGCATAGTATTTGTTCTGTTGGATAACACGTAACATCTTTTTTACATAATTTAACACAAAATTATGTTATGTTACAGTAGTTTTTTTACAGTTTTGTTTCATCGTTTTTGCTCGTGTACAGTATTTAGTACGTCTTGTTCAGTGTGGTCTTTATGACAGACCTAAGATGGCCCATTTTTGTTTCTTGCATAAAATTATATAACTATAAAACACACCCTACAACACTGTAAGTCTGTGGATGGGCGGAATGATCGTCACTTCTGTATATGTATGACCAGCTGGGTGAGTCATCACCCCTGCACGTGTATGACTAGCTGGGTCAGTCATCACCCCTGCACGTGTAAGGCTGGCTGGATGAGTCATCACCCCTGTTCGTGTTTGTCTGTGCAGGTTGGTCATTATCCCTGTTTATGTATGGATGGGTGATTGGGTCATCACCCCTCTACGTGTATGAGTGGGAGGGGGCATCACCCCTCTAATTTTATGAGTGGGTGGGGGATATCACACCTGTACGTGTATGGGTGGATGACAGATCATCACCCCTATTCGTGTATGGATGGGTCATTACCCCTGTATGTGTATGGATGGGTGGGAGGGTCACCACCCCTGCATGTGTATCACAACAGATACCTGGTAAATTTAGGTCACAGATTCACCATATTAAAAGTGTGTATTTGTGATATTGTTGTTTATACGTTTTCCATTTCCTCAACAACATTTTCTAAAAATGAAAGTTGTCATATTACTCAAGTAAAAACTTACGAAATGAATGGAATTAGTGTTATAATTCCTTACTATAGTATATAATTGTTAAAAATAACACAATTTCAAACAAATATTTAAAACTTTATTGGTGAGGACTTTCGATAGCAAATTTGTATTTAATATTTGGGATGTATCTGACGATGACAGTCTCGCTATCGAAAGGCCCCACTAATAAAGTTTTAAATATTGGTTTAAAATTTTAATATTACCAATTATATGCAAATTATTATTATAGAACCAATACAGCTCCATCATCAACATAGAGCCTTACTGTAATGTTACTACAGCATACAACTAACCAAAGCATTTACTCGTAGTTAGTATAAACTTACAAATGTTTGTTTTAGGATTATAAACAACAAAGAAAAACAATGTCTTTTATAGATTTATGAAACTATAACAATTGTTTAACCATCAAGGTAGGGACAAATACTAAAAGGTGGAACAGAGTATTGTGGTGAAGGGAGGAATTTATTAAGACAGGGCCGCAAGAATGTTTCGTTACATTAAACATGAGCTTTCTCCCAGTGGCCCAATGTTGTCTTACATAAACAAAACGTAAGGGCATATTTTCTTCACAATAATTATTTGCTGAAGAAAGTAATTAAAGCGTTAACTTAATTTGTTTTTTATTTAGTAGAAAGTACGGAACATAAAACCCTGTAATATACAGTGTGGGAAACACATGTGCACTATTAAACCCCCTGGGGAAAACATTACCCTCCCCAATCTGCTCACCTCATTACGGGTAAAACGAGAGATTCAATATGGCTTAAATTCCCCGTTTGAAGAGTAAGATTTAACATTAACATAAAGAGATTTTCTTTGAATCCCGTTGCACCGTCATTAAATACACTAAGCATTTTAGAGAGCTAAAATTTTAAAATAAAACGGATTTGAGAATATTTATATTTGTACTTCCTGATTCTGAGAAGAATGCAAAATTAGGGTACATATTTCAAAATTTAATTTTGCGATAGAATTATACCTTTCTTACAGTGATTCAATTAGTAGGATTTAACTACGTGTTCAACAAGATTTTAGGAAGGTATTAAAGTAATATTTTACATTCTTCTTTTCGTTTTTAATATTAAGGTGTTATGAAAGAGAGTACGTCAATTGTTTATAAATTTTCTTATTCTCATATTTTAAATATTACATGCATTATTGCCTCGTTAAACTAGAAACCAAAACGCACTTTTATAATATTGCAGAGCTCAAATTCTGTGAAAATGAAATGTTAAAGGTTAACAGCCAATTTAAAAGCTCAACTAAAAGATGAATGTTTATTTATACAGTATATGCTCACAACTATACAAGCTCATTTTATATTTCTAGAGTTAACTTTTTTCAATAACACTTGTCCGCACAAAATTTATTTTGAGTCGTTTATTGAGAAATGTCATACTTCATAGAATATGAAATGTTGGCTTTTGGCTAGGTTACATATTAATGAAGGTTCAAAATGTATCTCTTCATTTGAAATTAATATTACAGTGGAGGATCATCATAGCATGTTGAATAAGATGTCATGGTACATCAACATCACGTATAGAAAAATTAAAATTACTCTGAAAATGTGGTTCAGAATAAGGGAAGGGCTTTTTCAACATAACATTCTATATACTTCTATAAATCCGTACTAGTGAGTGGCCGATGTACACTCAAAACAACAGGCCAGTGGTGGCCCCGGACTAGGGGTAGTCACAAGACAACGGGCCAGTGGTGGCCACTGACTAGGGGTAGTCACGAGACAACAAGCCAGTGGTGGCCTCTGTCTAGAGGTATCATCGGAAAAGAAGTGAGCTTGGAGCAAGTAAGAAGTAGTCCCAAGGCAAGGAGTAGCCCCCAGGTGAGAGGTTGCTCCAGGCAAAAGGTAGTCCTAAGGCAAAGCGGAGTAATCCCTTGCAAAAGGTAGTCCCAGGCAAGATATAGTCGCAAGACAAGGAGTAGCCCCAGGCAAGAGGTAGTCCCAGATAAGAGGTAGCTCCAGGCAAGAGGTAGTCCTATGTGAGAGGTAGTCGCAAGGCAAGGAGAAGTACCAAGTAAAAGGTAGTCCCTAACAAGGAGTAGTCCCAGGTATGAGGTAGTCTCAAGAAGAGGAGTAGCACCATGCAAGAGGTAGTCCCAGGTACGAGGTAGCCTCGGGCCAGAGGGATTCCTAGGTAAGAGTTAGTCGCAAGACAATGAGTAGTACCAAGTAAAGGTAGTCCCTAACAAGGAGTAGTCCCAGGTAAGAGGTAGCTCCGAGCAAGAGGTAGTCCTATGTAAGAGGTAGTTGTAAGACAAGGAGTAGTACCAAGTAAAAGGTAGTCCCTAACAAGAAGTAGTCCCAGGTAGGAGGTAGTCCCAAGACTAGGAGTAGCACCATGTAAGAAGTAGTCCCAGGTAAGAGGTAGCACCGGGCAAGAGGTAGTCCTAGGTAAGAGGTAGTAACAAGATAATGAGTAGTACCAAATAGGAGATAGTCCCAGGCAAGAGGTAGTCTAGGTAAGAGGTAGTATCATGTAAGAGGTAGTCCCAAGACAAAGAGTAGCCCCAAGCTAAATTTAAACATCGGGGAAGATCATGGTAATCGGTAGGCTCTGCTTAAAGGCATCTTCAGGGAAGTTGTAGCACAAAGGAGGCTTTTTTATTTTAATTAAAAAAAGAATAAATTGAAGTTTAATGAATATAGGTTTTAGTATTTACGTGTGTCTACATCACCGCAGGATTAAGTACTTTTATAGTTACTATTCATTCGTAGTTAAATGTAATCTAACTATGAAATGAGTATAAGTTAATGTTGGTCTTGTTTGGTAAAGTAAGCCTACTGGAATCCTAATACCACAGTACGTGTGTAGGTGGGCGGGTGGGTTGGTGAGCCCAGTCAATACGACGTGTAGCACACATTTATGAATGAATTTAATGAATGACTTAATTGATTGACCTTCTTTAAATATTATTACAGAAAAGTAAAATGGAAGTCAATACATATGATAGTTGTTTATTTTACAGAAAGTAAAAACAAACAAAAATAAAATACACTGTATATGTAGATATTGAATTATTGTTATATATTTACTGTAACCTCCTAATTCAACTATTACGGAGGAAAATATTAAACAACAGTGTATCTGAGTCTGTGAACATGACGAATCCAACCCATCTTATTTATACTTATTTATATAAATTGTTTGTTCATCGTAAGTTTAAGTTGGTACTTACAAAAATGTTCTCAGTTAAAAATATGAAAATGTTTTCAAATAAAGCTTAGTCATACATTACATTTACAAGAACATAAAAACTTAACACTGACAATGACACTAACGTTTTTCTCATTAAACAATACAGCAATTTGTACATTGCCTTTCTTACGATAAATAAATAAATTGAATAAATAAAAATGAATTTATTGTGAGTGAATGTCATTTAACAATATATTTCATAATAACTCATTTTACTTGGAAATAAAAGGATCTTCAATTTAAACGTAATTAGGCTAACATCGTTATATTAACACTTGAGCACACCACACACTCTTTCTTCTATATGAGCGTAAGTGCGGCAATTTACCGCGAGAGGAAACATTTTGTTATAATTTTGGAATTTAACACGTGATTTCGTTGGCACATCTCTATGCCGACCTTCACAATATAAACAATAAAATTACCTTCGCCAGTATCTCGCTGTCCTTGCAGCAGGTTAGTTCGCCTTTGTGTGTACTAGAGAGCAGTTTGCCAACATGCGTGTTCTCACGCAATGGAAAGTTCTCTCTGTTGTTTTACCGTTGTGATACACACAACACGAGTCTTTTATAAAAGTGACACTGTAAATATTTGTAAATACATGGGCACGTACATTTTTTTCAAAATATCATAAATAATCAGGCTTAGTCTATTTTATTATTAGGACATTTGTACTGTTAGCATAAAGCTGTCAATAGGAATGAAGTATTTCTAAAAAATATTTGTAGTATCTTATTCATACCATAAACTAACAACTGCAGACAAAATACAATATGCTGTAATTTTGTAGGATCACGTTTTCAAACGTAGATAATTTTTTTTCTTGTAAGGTTTTCATTTCTTATACTTAACTATATAAATTTATACTTAAAAAAAACAACTGATGAAACTATTAAAATCTAAAAAAATATACGTACAATTACATATTAATATATTAGAAAATTTCGTGGAGATAACTGTTGCAGAATGCACGATGGCAGCTGTGAGCAATTTGCTGTCATGCGTGTGCTGGTGTCATAAATTCTTTGCGTATGCTCCCATGCTAAGCAAATTCAAAGAAAGTAGTAAAGAAATACCCTGTAACACTCTGAAAACAATGCACTTATTTTATAATTAATATTTGCACATTTTAAGTTGACACTAATTGCCATTAATAATTCAAACCTAACGTATTATTTATAACAATAACAATTACTTGTTTCTATTTGATTATTTATTCATTGTCCGCTTGTTGTAAGTAGAGATACATCAATTAAAACCATATTTTCATAAATATTGCAATAATTGTAAGTCTGAGCATCAAAATACCTACAATTTAGCGTTTAACAGGAACGGTAATATTTATCATTTCTGTTTTAACTCAACAAAATACTTTAAAGTCTGATACTGAAATGTATAAACATGTTCATCTTTATTAGTTTATAAACAACTAGGGGACACCCCTGCATGCTTCGCATTCAAACCCCGCCACTCGCTGCGTTCGTGACAATTCCGCCTTCAGCCTCGGCAAGTAACTGTAGACAACAAATATTGGTGGATAAACAGTATTGAGTAAAATCAAAATATTAAACGTATTTACAGTATATCACTCACAGTTCTGGCGTTGCTACATACCTATTAAATGTATTTACAGTATATCACTCACAGTTCTGGCGTTGCTACATACCTATTAAATGTATTTACAGTATATCACTCGCAGTACTGGCGTTGCTACATACCTATTAAATGTATTTACAGTATATCACTCACAGTTCTGGCGTTGCTACATACCTATTAAATGTATTTACAGTATATCACTCGCAGTATTGGCGTGGCTACATACCTATTAAATGTATTTACAGTATATCACTCGCAGTACTGGCGTTGCTACATACCTATTAAATGTATTTACAGTATATCACTCGCAGTACTGGCGTTGCTACGTACCTATTAAATGTATTTACAGTATATCACTCACAGTACTGGCATGGCTACATACCTATTAAATGTATTTACAGTATATCACTCGCAGTACTGGCGTTGCTACGTACCTATTAAATGTATTTACAGTATATCACTCACAGTACTGGCATGGCTACATACCTATTAAATGTATTTACAGTATATCACTCGCAGTACTGGCGTGGCTACATACCTATTAAATGTATTTACAGTATATCACTCGCAGTACTGGCGTTGCTACATATCTATTAAATGTATTTACAGTATATCACTCGCAGTACTGGCGTTGCTACATACCTATCAAATGTATTTACAGTATATCACTCGCAGTACTGGCGTGGCTACATGCCTATTAAATGTATTTACAGTATATCACTCGCAGTACTGGCGTGGCTACATATCTATTAAATGTATTTACAGTATATCACTCGCAGTATTGGCGTTGCTACATACCTATTAAATGTATTTACAGTATATCACTCGCAGTACTGGCGTTGCTACGTACCTATTAAATGTATTTACAGTATATCACTCGCAGTACTGGCATGGCTACATACCTATTAAATGTATTTACAGTATATCACTCGCAGTACTGGCGTGGCTACATACCTATTAAATGTATTTACAGTATATCACTCGCAGTACTGGCGTTGCTACATATCTATTAAAAGTATTTACAGTATATCACTCGCAGTAATGGCGTTGCTACGTATCTATTAAATGTATTTACAGTATATCACTCACAGTACTGGCGTTGCTACGTACCTATTATATGTATTTACAGTATATCACTCACAGTACTGGCGTTGATATATACCTATTAAATGTATTTACAGTATATCACTCGCAGTACTGGCGTGGCTACATACCTATTAAATGTATTAACAGTATATCACTCGCAGTACTGGCGTGGCTACATACCTATTAAATGTATTTACAGTATATCACTCGCAGTACTGGCGTTGCTACATCCCTATTAAATGTATTTACAGTATATCACTCGCAGTACTGGCGTTGCTACACACCTATTAAATGTATTTACAGTATATCACTCGCAGTACTGGCGTTGCTACATCCCTATTAAATGTATTTACAGTATATCACTCGCAGTACTGGCGTTGCTACATCCCTATTAAATGTATTTACAGTATATCACTCGCAGTACTGGCGTTGCTACACACCTATTAAATGTATTTACAGTATATCACTCGCAGTACTGGCGTGGCTACATACCTATTAAATGTATTTACAGTATATCACTCACAGTACTGGCGTTGCTATATACCTATTAAATGTATTTACAGTATATCACTCGCAGTACTGGCGTGGCTACATACCTATTAAATGTATTTACAGTATATCACTCGCAGTACTGGCGTTGCTACATCCCTATTAAATGTATTTACAGTATATCACTCGCAGTACTGGCGTGGCTACATAACTATTAAATGTATTAACAGTATATCACTCACAGTACTGGCGTTGCTATATACCTATTAAATGTATTTACAGTATATCACTCGCAGTACTGGCGTGGCTACATACCTATTAAATGTATTTACAGTATATCACTCGCAGTACTGGCGTTGCTACATCCCTATTAAATGTATTTACAGTATATCACTCGCAGTACTGGCGTGGCTACATACCTATTAAATGTATTTACAGTATATCACTCGCAGTACTGGCGTGGCTACATACCTATTAAATGTATTTACAGTATATCACTCGCAGTACTGGCGTGGCTACATACCTATTAAATGTATTTACAGTATATCACTCGCAGTACTGGCGTTGCTACGTACCTATTAAATGTATTTACAGTATATCACTCACAGTACTGGCATGGCTACATACCTATTAAATGTATTTACAGTATATCACTCGCAGTACTGGCGTGGCTACATACCTATTAAATGTATTTACAGTATATCACTCGCAGTACTGGCGTTGCTACATCCCTATTAAATGAATTTACAGTATATCACTCGCAGTACGGGCGTTGCTACACACCTATTAAATGTATTTACAGTATATCACTCGCAGTACTGGCGTTGCTACATCCCTATTAAATGTATTTACAGTATATCACTCGCAGTACTGGCGTTGCTACATCCCTATTAAATGTATTTACAGTATATCACTCGCAGTACTGGCGTTGCTACACACCTATTAAATGTATTTACAGTATATCACTCGCAGTACTGGCGTGGCTACATACCTATTAAATGTATTTACAGTATATCACTCGCAGTACTGGCGTTGCTACATCCCTATTAAATGTATTTACAGTATATCACTCGCAGTACTGGCGTTGCTACACACCTATTAAATGTATTTACAGTATATCACTCGCAGTACTGGCGTTGCTACATCCCTATTAAATGTATTTACAGTATATCACTCGCAGTACTGGCGTTGCTACACACCTATTAAATGTATTTACAGTATATCACTCGCAGTACTGGCGTGGCTACATACCTATCAAATGTATTTACAGTATATAACTCGCAGTACTGGCGTTGCTACGTACCTATTAAATGTATTTACAGCATATCACTCACAGTACTGGCATGGCTACGTACCTATTAAATGTATTTACAGTATATCACTCACAGTACTGGCATGGCTACATACCTATTAAATGTATTTACAGTATATTACTCGCAGTACTGGCGTTGCTACATATCTATTAAATGTATTTACAGTATATCATTCGCAGTACTGGCGTTGCTACATATCTATTAAATGTATTTACAGTATATCACTCGCAGTACTGGCGTTGCTACATATCTATTAAATGTATTTACAGTATATCACTCGCAGTACTGGCGTTGCTACATATCTATTAAATGTATTTACAGTATATCACTCGCAGTACTGGCGTTGCTACACACCTATTAAATGTATTTACAGTATATCACTCGCAGTACTGGCGTGGCTACATACCTATTAAATGTATTTACAGTATATCACTCGCAGTACTGGCGTTGCTACGTACCTATTAAATGTATTTACAGTATATCACTCACAGTACTGGCATGGCTACATACCTATTAAATGTATTTACAGTATATCACTCGCAGTACTGGCGTGGCTACATACCTATTAAATGTATTTACAGTATATCACTCGCAGTACTGGCGTTGCTACATATCTATTAAATGTATTTACAGTATATCACTCGCAGTACTGGCGTTGCTACATATCTATTAAATGTATTTACAGTATATCACTCGTAGTACTGGCGTTGCTACATCCCTATTAAATGTATTTACAGTATATCACTCGCAGGACTGGCGTTGCTACACACCTATTAAATGTATTTATAGTATATCACTCACAGTACTGGCGTTGCTACGTACCTATTAAATGTATTTACAGTATATCACTCGCAGTACTGGCGTTGCTACGTACCTATTAAATGTATTTACAGTATATCACTCACAGTACTGGCGTTGCTATATACCTATTAAATGTATTTACAGTATATCACTCGCAGTACTGGCGTTACTACATCCCTATTAAATGTATTTACAGTATATCACTCGCAGTACTGGCGTTGCTACACACCTATTAAATGTATTTATAGTATATCACTCACAGTACTGGCGTTGCTACGTACCTATTAAATGTATTTACAGTATATCACTCACAGTACTGGCGTTGCTATATACCTATTAAATGTATTTACAGTATATCACTCGCAGTACTGGCGTTACTACATCCCTATTAAATGTATTTACAGTATATCACTCGCAGTACTGGCGTTGCTACACATCTATTTAATGTATTTACAGTATATCACTCGCAGTACTGGCGTTGCTACATACCTATTAATATAAACACCAAATTATATTATTTATCCTATTTAAATAGCGTTCATGTCTTTGATTTTGTTTAACAGTGGGAATATAAATAGAAAAAGTGTAATTAAATTGTTAACTCTTAATGCACCAACAGGATAAATATCACATGTAAAAATAAACATGTTTATTTATTTACAAAACAGCTGTTATTAATTTACTAAAATCATACCAATGTTATTCTTATGTAACAATATTTTAGGGGCAGTTTTTACCCCTATTATCAAGATGAAAATACTTTACTTTTCCTATTTAGCTTACAACAAAAATTTTTACCAAATTTCAGCTCTATAGCATTACGGGAAGTGGTAGAATTAGTGATGGTTTTTGAGGGCTTTCTCTTTTATATATAGAGATTGTTAACGTTATTAAACAGGACTGTCTATTACAGTAGTGTTTCACCTTCTCATTTAAACTTATGAATACTTTAATGTCACTTTTGTTTATAACAAATATTAAATTATAAGGATTTATATTCATGATGTGTATAGAAAGTGTCTGTACTAATCATGTAGTATTTTATTGTTGATAATTCTTCCAAAAATAGTATGGATTTTCCTTCTTATAGGATAGGATACTCTTAAATGTATAAAATAAAAATCAAGCTACTTAGTGATGATATTATTATTTTTTTCTTTCAAGTAAACTCATTCTTTGATACATAATATTTCTACAAGCTTTCTATTGTTTTACCCTTTATGACGATTTGTTTTAGTTACAACAACTAATGTAGTTACATAAGTAACAAAATATGTATCCTACTATATGAAAACAACAAGTTAGTGGTTTAAGCTGTAAGAATAGTTTGAATGGAGTTTATTTTATCTTAGTTAGATAGTTGAGAATATTAAGTTTTCGTTGAATTAGGAGCTGTCAAAATAAGTGATAAAAACTTAAAATTCTCTATTAGAATCATTCTTGTATGCCATTTTTTACCATATGTCATATCGTTGTTCAATGATCTTTATTATTTCTTTTTTCCTTTTTCCATATTTTACATATTTTAGGATTGCTTAGTACTAGCGTAAATTATACATATATATATATAAAATACGCAGTTAGAATTATCATCCAATGTTATCCGTTGTTTTGAGGTCCAGTTGTGGAGCGCTAGTGTAGGTCCATGTAAAAATAATGTAGTTTAAATCAGCTGTTTTGGTAGGCTTTATTAACTAACCAAATTACTAACACAAATATACCTATTTGATTATATATCAATTGTAGGTAAATTATATTCTAGGATAAATTACATAATTCATATATTCCCTCCAAAGTTTCTAAAAATAACTCTTGAACACAAGCGGAAAATCTGAAGGTAGTAATGTTATTCACATTAGAAGCAGTTTCGTGTTTTCTTTATAAATCTTTCTACATGTAGAATAATATTCTATAATTAAGACCTTCCATTTGTATATTCCATTGTATATTCCATTGAACATTGTATATTCCATAAAAGTTCTTTGTATGTGTGTGAAGTTTAATAAATATACAAAATTAAAAAAACAGTATGCTTGTTTTACTGATATATTCTCAATAAAAAAATTATTTAATTGTTAAAAAAATATAGTCGGTATATTTTTTAAAATTAGCACATTAGTGCATTGGGATTAGTAAGATGAAAGGTCGAGCTTGCATTTTTACCATCTACGCCGAGGGTTTGAGGGAAACAGGGATGTACATATTACACGAGGACTTGATGAAACCCGCCCTGACAGGATACAAGATAAATGTGAGGTTACTATATCGCTTGTACTTTCCAGACTACAATATCTTATACATTTTGAAAGGTTCATACATTTTGTCCAGAATAATTTTCACATATTTTACTGAACGTTTAGTATAGAACAGTTTATGTATCCAAGCAGTAGTTTACTAAGCCTTATAAAGTAGTACTTATCAGCAGGACCATTATGTTTAGTGTGCATACATAAACAAAACACTTACCATAGCAGTCAATTATACAAATATATTCGTTAGAACGAAAAAACAACTATCCTAAAAATCATGATCTGGATCGACTGTAAATAACCTTATTCTATTTTCTAATTTCTGTGGATAATTCATACAACATAACAGTTTTAATGTATGTTTCGTAGAATATGTGATAGTATATATTTTTAAAATTGAAAAATTACAAATTTGTGGTTACTAACTCAATTACGAAAGAAAATAATTCTCAAGCACAAAATTGTTCCGGTTTTCCAAATATTGTAAACACTTGATATTTAAAGGATTGATATTTTACTAGTAATTACTATTTAATTTTTAATTCTGTATTACAATATTTGCAATATCAAATGGTATTAACAATAATAAATTTTATTATTTAAATGGTTCGGTGCACTATTTA
Source organism: Stictocephala bisonia (assembly GCA_035578905.1). NCBI lineage: Eukaryota > Metazoa > Arthropoda > Insecta > Hemiptera > Membracidae > Stictocephala > Stictocephala bisonia. Next base: position 1,114,489 of record JAQJVL010000112.1, read on the forward strand.
AATAAATATACTATTATTACATGGCGTTGATTAGAAGTGAAACATTTATTTGATTATTATTTTCTAGACAATTTAAAGCTAAGCTATTCTACGATAGAATTTTCATTTTTTTCTAGTTTTGCATTTTACGACAATACGAATTTTTTTATTTATACTCTATTTTAAACTACCTTTATGTAATCACGTGGCATGTTAGTGTCAATTTAGTAACTATAACTCATCACACAAAAATAGCTTCAATTGACAATAAAGAAAATAATAACTTGTTTAACTGCACTGAATCTAATTTATAAAACAGCTTTTACACCTTGGTTGTTAATTAAAAGATTAATTAATAAAGATTAAGTAGAATAACTTTTGTTTTTATAACGAGTGGAATTCCTTTAAACACTAAATCATATACATTAAAGCTGTGTGGAAGAGAGTACTTCATAGTCTTAAATCTGGCTTTGAATAAAGACATTCAACGTTAATAGTATATCACTAATTAGTTATAATGTAGTTACTTGCCATTGGAATGTATGATGGGAGGTGGGCCGTTGGTGGAAACACCTTGAAATGTATGATGGGAGGTGGGCCATTGATGGAAACGCCTTGGAATGTATGATGGGAGGTGGGCCGTTGATGGAAACACCTTGGAATGTATGGTGGGTGGTGAGCCGTTGATGGAAACACCTTGGAGTGTATGGTGGGTGGTGAGCCGTTGATGGAAACACCTTGGAATGTATGATGGGAGGTGGGCCGTTGATGGAAACACCTTGGAATGTATGATGGGAGGTGGGCCGTTGATGGAAACACCATGGAATGTATGATGGGAGGTGGGCCGTTAATGGAAACACCTTGGAATGTATGATTGGAGGTGGGCCGTTAATGGAAACACCATGGAATGTATGATGGGAGGTGGGCCGTTAAGGGAAACACCTTGGAATGTATGGTGGCTGGTGAGCCGTTGATGGAAACACCTTGGAGTGTATGGTGGGTGGTGAGCCGTTGATGGAAACACCTTGGAATGTATGATGGGAGGTGGGCCGTTGGTGGAAACACCTTGGAATGTATGATGGGAGGTGGGCCATTGATGGAAACACCTTGGAATGTATGATGGGAGGTGGGCCGTTGATGGAAACACCTTGGAGTGTATGGTGGGAGGTGAGCCGTTGATGGAAACACCTTGGAGTGTATGATGGGTGGTGAGCCGTTGATGGAAACACCTTGGAGTGTGTGGTGGGAGGTGGGCCGTTGATAGAAACACCTTGGAATGTATGATGGGAGGTGGGCCGTTGATGGAAACACCATGGAATGTAAGTTGGGAGGTGGGCCGTTAATGGAAACACCTTCGAATGTATGATTGGAGGTGGGCCGTTAATGGAAACACCATGGAATGTATGATGGGAGGTGGGCCGTTAAGGGAAACGCCTTGGAATGTATGATAGGAGGTGGGCCGTTAATGGAAATACCTTGGAATGTATGATGGGAGGTGGGATGTTGATGGAAACCCCTTGGAATGTATGATGGGGGTGGGCCGTTGATGTAAACACCTTGGAATGTATGATGGGAGGTGGGCCGTTAATGGAAACACCTTGGAATGTATGATGGGAGGTGGGGCGTTAATGGAAACACCTTGGAATGTATGATGGAGGTGGGCCGTTAATGGAAACACCATGGAATGTATGATGGGAGGTGGGCCGTTAAGGGAAACACCTTGGAATGTATGATGGGAGGTGGGCCGTTGATGGAAACACCATGAAATGTATGATGGGAGGTGGGCCGTTGATGGAAACACCATGGAATGTATGATGGGAGGTGGGCCGTTGATGGAAACACCTTGGAATGTATGGTGGGAGGTGGGCCGTTGATGGAAACACCTTGGAATGTATGATAGGAGGTGGGCCGTTGATGTAAACACCTTGGAATGTATGATGGGAGGTGGGCCGTTGATGGAAACACCTTGGAATGTATGATGGGAGGTGGGCCGTTGATGGAAACACCTTGGAATGTATGATGGGAGGTGGGCCGTTGATGGAAACACCATGGAATGTATGATGGGAGGTGGGCCGTTGATGGAAACACCATGGAACGTATGATGGGAGGTGGGCCGTTGATGGAAACAACATGGAATGTATGATGGGAGGTGGGCCTTTGATGGAAACACCATGGAATGTATGATGGGAGGTGGGCCGTTAATGGAAACACCATGGAATGTATGATTGGAGGTGGGCCGTTAATGGAAACACCTTGGAATGTATAATAGGAGGTGGGCCGTTGATGGAAACACCTTGGAATGTATGGTGGGAGGTGGGCCGTTAATGGAAACACCATGGAATGTATGATGGGAGTTTTGGCCGTTAAGGGAAACACCTTGGAATGTATGATGGGAGGTGGGCCGTTAATGGAAATACCTTGGAATGTATGATGGGAGGTAGGATGTTGATGAAAACCCCTTGGAATGCATGATGGGGGTGGGCCGTTGATGGAAACACCTTGGAATGTATGATGGGAGGTGGGCCGTTAATGGAAACACCTTGGAATGTATGATGGGAGGTGGGCCGTTAATGGAAACACCTTGGAATGTATGATGGAGGTGGGCTGTTATTGGAAACACCATGGAATGTATGATGGGAGGGGGGCCGTTAAGGGAAACACCTTGGAATGTATGATGGGAGGTGGGCCGTTGATGGAAACACCTTGGAATGTATGATGGCAGGTGGGCCGTTGATGGAAACACCTTGGAATGTATGATGGGATGTGGGCCGTTGGTGGAAACACCTTGGAATGTATGATGGGAGGTGGGCCGTTGATGGAAACACCTTGGAATGTATGATGGGAGGTGGGCCGTTAATGGAAACACCTTGGAATGTATGATGGGAGGTGGGCCGTTAATGGAAACACCTTCGAATGTATGATTGGAGGTGGGCCGTTAATGGAAACACCATGGAATGTATGATGGGAGGTGGGCCGTTAAGGGAAACGCCTTGGAATGTATGATAGGAGGTGGGCCGTTAATGGAAATACCTTGGAATGTATGATGGGAGGTGGGATGTTGATGGAAACCCCTTGGAATGTATGATGGGGGTGGGCCGTTGATGTAAACACCTTGGAATGTATGATGGGAGGTGGGCCGTTAATGGAAACACCTTGGAATGTATGATGGGAGGTGGGGCGTTAATGGAAACACCTTGGAATGTATGATGGAGGTGGGCCGTTAATGGAAACACCATGGAATGTATGATGGGAGGTGGGCCGTTAAGGGAAACACCTTGGAATGTATGATGGGAGGTGGGCCGTTGATGGAAACAACATGGAATGTATGATGGGAGGTGGGCCGTTGATGGAAACACCATGGAATGTATGATGGGAGGTGGGCCGTTAATGGAAACACCTTGGAATGTATGATTGGAGGTGGGCCGTTAATGGAAACACCTTGGAATGTATGATAGGAGGTGGGCCGTTGATGGAAACACCTTGGAATGTATGATGGGAGGTGGGCCGTTGATGGAAACGCCTTGGAATGTATGATGGGAGGTGGGCCGTTGATGGAAACACCTTGGAATGTATGATGGGAGGTGGGCCGTTGATGGAAACACCATGGAATGTATGATGGGAGGTGGGCCGTTGATGGAAACCCCTTGGAATGTATGATGGGAGGTGGGCCGTTGATGGAAACAACATGGAATGTATGATGGGAGGTGGGCCTTTGATGGAAACACCATGGAATGTATGATGGGAGGTGGGCCGTTAATGGAAACACCATGGAATGTATGATTGGAGGTGGGCCGTTAATGGAAACACCTTGGAATGTATAATAGGAGGTGGGCCGTTGATGGAAACACCTTGGAATGTATGGTGGGAGGTGGGCCGTTAATGGAAACACCATGGAATGTATGATGGGAGTTTTGGCCGTTAAGGGAAACACCTTGGAATGTATGATGGGAGGTGGGCCGTTAATGGAAATACCTTGGAATGTATGATGGGAGGTAGGATGTTGATGAAAACCCCTTGGAATGCATGATGGGGGTGGGCCGTTGATGGAAACACCTTGGAATGTATGATGGGAGGTGGGCCGTTAATGGAAACACCTTGGAATGTATGATGGGAGGTGGGCCGTTAATGGAAACACCTTGGAATGTATGATGGAGGTGGGCTGTTATTGGAAACACCATGGAATGTATGATGGGAGGGGGCCGTTAAGGGAAACACCTTGGAATGTATGATGGGAGGTGGGCCGTTGATGGAAACACCTTGGAATGTATGATGGCAGGTGGGCCGTTGATGGAAACACCTTGGAATGTATGATGGGATGTGGGCCGTTGGTGGAAACACTTTGGAATGTATGATGGGAGGTGGGCCGTTGATGGAAACACCTAGGAATGTATGATGGGAGGTGGGCCGTTAATGGAAACACCTTGGAATGTATGATGGGAGGTGGGCCGTTGATGGAAAAACCTTGGAATGTATGATGGGAGGTGGGTCGTGAATGGAAACACCTTGGAATGTATGATGGGAGGTGGGCCGTTGATGGGAACACCTTGTAATGTATGATGGGAGGTGGGCCGTTGATGGAAACACCTTGGAATGTATGATGGAGGTGGGCCGTTAATGGAAACACCTTGGAATATATGATGGGAGGTGATCGTGAATGGAAACACCTTGGAATGTATGATGGGAGGTGGGCCGTTGGTGGAAACACCTTGGAATGTATGATGGGAAGTGGGCCATTGATGGAAACACCTTGGAATGTATGATGGGAGGTGGTCCGTTAATGGAAACAGCTTGGAGTGTTTGGTGGGAGGTGGGCCGTTAATGGAAATACCTTGGAGTGTATGGTGGGAGGTGGGCCGTTGATGGAAACAACTTGGAATGTATGATGGGAGGTGGGCCATTAATGGAAACACCTTGAAATGTATGATGGGAGGTGGGTCGTTGATGGAAACACCTTCGAATGTATGGTGGGAGGTGGGATGTTGATGGAAACACCTTGAAATGTATTATGGGAGGTGGGCCGTTGATGGAAACACCTTGGAATATATGATGAATGTGGGCCGTTGATGGAAACACCTTGGTATGGTGGGAGGTGGGCTGTTGATGGAAATACCTTGGAATGTATGATGGGAGGTGGGCTGTTGATGGAAAGACCTTGAAATGTATGATGGAGGTGGGCCGTTGACGGAAACACCTTGGAATGAATGATGGAGGTGGGCTGTTGATGGAAACACCTTGGAATGTATGATGGAGGTGGGCTGTTCATGGAAACACCTAAGTATCGGTGAATTAATAAAAAAATAATGGGATATAAAATTACTCAATGAAGTAGAAAATATTTAATACATGTAACAGTAAAAATACAATATTTACAAATATACAGTGTCAAAATGTACATGTCCCTTACAACATAAGTTTTTACAAAATATTCATTCACTTATATATTACTTATGTTTTGGTTACTAGCCTAAGTATATTCATTATTGAATATGTTTTGTAGTGTACAAAATAGTATATTTACAATTTACATAATATGATAGCTATTATTTAGTACAAACAGCCCAGCTATAATGTTAAGCATCTAATTATATTTTGTTATGTTTGATTTATTATTTGTGCCTGTTTGAAATTTACTTCTATAATTTGTGTTTTATCCTTTTGGTAAATTGGATACATTTTTCTATAGTAATAATTATAGAGGAACAATATGAACTTTAAATGAGCTTATTTAATGACTACCATTAATTTCTTTAGATGAATCTTGTACCTGATTTTAAAGTTTTGCCTCAATATAATTGGAATTTTGTTTACATTAATGTTAAAATACGAAAACCAGATGCCTTGATTGGAAGACTTAAGGTAAATCAATACCAAGTCTTATGTTTCTTTATAGTAACTTATTAAAACTTGGTTTAGGAATAGAGTTTTACATATATTCTGACACTGCTCCCTAAACACGTATGGTATCTTTTCTATAAGTAAAAGTATATGTTATATAATTTAAACATATAATATTGATTGTTGCAACAAAAATAAGTGCCACAGAAAATAATTGTATCGATATTATCTTTAGTGTTTGTGATAATAATTTATTTATTAAATTTAGTTAATATATTTATTGCTTAGCTATGGACTAAAAATATAAATGTGAATAATTTTTATCAAAATTAAACACAGACTGCACATAACACTAATACAGCTTTTGATACATTTACAAATAAAATTTTATACTTACCAAGACTTGTTTATAGATTTATAATTATATATATTAAATAAATATAAAGTGTATTTACTTGAATTATTTTTACGAAACTGATCCTCTCCCATTTTTCTTTGAATTGAAGTTTTCAGAAGTGCAGTTAGAAGTGGTCTGTTTAATTAGCGGCTCATGTCCCAACCTTGTTTAATCAACTTTGTAGGCGTGGTCTCGTGTTCATTTATTTGATACGTAATTCTACAGAGGTTCACATCACTTGTTATTGAGTCAGCTGTTTCATTACACTCTTACACAATCACAAACTGGCTTTTGTGCTTAACTAAGACATATATAGTAGTGTAGATTACCTGTTTACTGCTTATTGTAAGACTGAAACCATTTCTAGCTTTTAGCTCAAATTTTATTATTTTTCAACTATAATAAAACGAGCATTTTATAGAGTTTTTTAAAATGTCTTAGTAGTTAAAAATCTCAATAATTATTAATTGTTAATTTGTTGCAGTTATAATACAACTAACGTAAGGTTTCGACAGATACAAAATCTCCGGTCATCCTCAGGTGTTACTCACTAACTTACCGCACATTCCAGTTAAAACTATACATATCCGAGAAATAACTAAACAATATAAGTATTAACAAACCTTAAAACGTACATTTATCAACATTCAATGTAACTGAATAAGGCTTACTAATATCGTTTAAATCGCTCTCAGATATTTTTTTTTAATCGAAATGTAAAAATGGTAGTAAGTAACACTTGAGGGCAACAGAACTTATTATTCTTGTTGAAATTTTGTGTTTACAAAGCACTAGAGATGTTAAAAATATACAACAAATGAACTTCCTTCAACAATTCATTGACATTAAATAACTTTCAAAAGAAATATATAAATTAGAAAAAACCACATTTTTTCACAAAAATCATTTGGTTGAGACACTTCAACATAAAACTTACAGTTTATTTATACCCATTCATAATATCAGGATAAAACAAAATCTGAAAGATGTGTTACATTGTTCATTCTTATCTATGTAATAAGTGTATGTCTCATTGAGCACTGTTAGCAAAATGTGTTACTTTATGACTAAGTAGCAATAAATGTGCACTTTGTAATCGTTAAAAAACTGATTTTCTTTATAAATAACATTTCAATAAGTAACAATCGACCGTTCAATTGTGAATTATTCAGAGGAAAAGACTGCCTTGTTATGTCGTTGTGCTGGACAGCTTAAACTCAGTGTTAGGAAGATTGTCGTGCTTTGTTGTTGTGGTGGAAAGTCCCTACTGAGTGATTGGAACATTATAAAGTTTTATATTCGTGGCTGAAAACCCGTACTTAGTGGTTGGAAGATCATCGTGTGTGTATTTTTTTCTAAGGCGGAGAGCCCATACTCAGAGGTTGGAAGATATCGTGTTTTGTTGACGTGGCGGACAGTCCATTCTGATAGGTTGGAAGACTATCGTGTTTTATCTTCGTGGTTGACAACCCGTACTCAGTGGTTGGAAGTATATCGTGTTTTGCTGACGTGGCGGATAGTTCATACTGATACGTTGGAAGACTATCGTGTTTTATCTTCGTGGTTGACAACCCATACTCAGTGGTTGGAAGAATGTCATGTTTTGATGACGTGGCGGACATTCCATACTGATAGGTAGGAAGACTATCGTGTTTTATCTTTGTGGTATATCGTGCTTTTTGTCGTGGTACACAGCCCACACTCAGTGGTTGGAAGAATATAATGTTTATCTTCGTTGTTGAAAGCCCATACTCAGGTGTTGTAAGAATATCGTGTTTTGCCAACGTGGTTCGAAGACTGTCGTGTTTTGATGTTATGTTTGGTGCCAGATCACTTCGGGTACTGCTACGTGACTGTCTGCAGGATCCACGGGACGAACTTTGATATTCTGGTGCAGACTCCAGGAAGGTTGGCCTCCGCGCAGCCAATCCCCCAGCTAATTATTCCCGCCAAGAAGTAGCGTCCATCTTTCCCCTTGACTTGTAGAGGACCTCCAGAGTCACCCTAGGACAGAGTTAAACATTTATCACTAAATTTATATGGTAAACATGTATAAAAGTGGTTAATATTACATTGGGAGTCTCACACTTTCCTTTTAGTGTACGTATGGAGGTGTATAGTTGAACGCGTGACTTCTATTTACATATCATTTTGATGTTTATTATATTGGTATTTCTAAAGTATGTACCAAGTGTATATTATTTTAAATAATGAGAGGGACTATAATTAAACAATAGATAAACAGTCTAGAAGCTACTACCTTCACGCTCATCATTGCACAATTTACAAACGGACATATTAATTTTTACCTTACTTACACCAATGTAAAGTAATTGATATTAAACAACAGTACAAACTTACTCTTGGAGGGGAAAACTTGTTGTTTATGTTATTACTAATAAAATCATACTGAGTTTGACAGAATACAAACTTATTTCTGTAAATAATACATTCTCGGAAATTGCTTGGAATGTAATAGGAACAATAATTCCTGTAGAAATTAATTAAAATATACGCCGAAACATAATATAGCAAGAACTGTAACCGACAGAAATATAACATATTGAAGAACGCTGACAGGAATATGATATTTCAACAGAATTATTAAAACAATGTACTTATTTAGTTAAAACAAACAGTTTACTGAACCGAAATTAATACTAAATAACGTAATTTAGTATATGGTATACAATGTTACCCTGGTCAGTATCGTTCTGTTATTGTTATTCAACTCCCAGAAGTTCATCTAAACACTTCTTGTTTGAAATAAATATTATAGCACGTATAATGTATTTGCTGCTATAATAGAAACACCTTTAGTTGATACTTCAGTATTAGAGCTATGAGTAGTTTATGAGAGTAAGTAAGGACCTGGCAGGAGTCCCGTCCTCCGTTGTCGTATCCTGCACACATGAAGATGTCCGGTATGAACTCGTGTCGACCTGCTCTCAGGAACATGTTCTTACACTTGTCATTGCTGACGATGGGTACGGTCACCTGCAAACCACAGATACATCTCAGCATTGCTACTTGCTCTCACACGTATATATATATATATATATATATATATATATATATATATATATATATATATATATATATAAAACATAAAGGAACTATAAAGATTGAAACAATGTAATGTAGCTATCATTTGAGGTAAATAACTATATAACTGTGCAATCATAAATACTATATATTTTAGTGTATAAGCATATATGTCATACAGTTTTTCTAAATATACTAGTTACTATTTGGTTTCTTGCTTACTTTCAAGCAAGTTAGTCAATGAACAATTGCAATCTACATAACTCATTTATACATAACTCATATTAAAAGTCCCGGACCGGTTAGATATTTTTGAAAATATTTAAGATAGACCTAAAATATAGTCCATTGGGCCCATGTTACTGGACGTAAAAACCTATCTTAACTCATAATTCAGTGACCCGCTACCTCCTTAGGGGGGCGGCCTGCTAGGAGTCGGAAGAACATCTTAATTCGTAATTACAGGTCCAATATACATACAATTTTAAAGTTCTTAATTAGTACAACATCATGATGCAAATTACAAGAGGTTAATCCTAAACAAAATGGCGGCGCTCGAAAGTTTCAATTCTGATCTTATGTGCGTGTTCAATAATGGATTAATTGTGTTGTAACCATATCAGGTGAAGCTAGAAAACTTCACATTATTACTGTACACAAACACCTACTTAAAGATGTATTCAGTGTCCTGATATTCTTCTATGGGACGGGCCACGAGGAGTCAGTACCCAGTAACTTGGTACCAATGGTTTTAGCTCTATATTAAAATTGTTCAAAAATATTTAACCGGTCCGGGACTTTTTAGACACCCGGTATATATATATATTTACCTTATAAATTATCTCTTTTTAATATTATTTTGAATATTATTAAAAAGAGTAGTTGAATGTGATCATCTCAAGACACGTGATCATATCAAGACAAGTGGCCATCTCAAAACATGTACCAGCTGAAGACATGTAGCCATATCATGACATGTGGCCATAACAAGATATGTTACCAGCTCAAGACACGTGATTATCTAAAGAGATGTAACCATCTCAAGACATGTCACTAGCTCAAGACACTTAACCCACCCAAGACACGAGACAATCTCAAGAAATTTCGCAAGCTCAAAACACGTAACCCGCTTAAGACACGTGATCATCTCAAGACATGAGGCCATGTCAAGAAATATCACAACCTCAATCCACGTAACTCACTTGAGACATAAAGCCATATCGAGACACGTGACCTGCTCATCTTCATCGCTATGGCTTACTTACCTCCTGTAGTACCGAAGGAAGTGTTCCACCTTCACTAAGGCGACCCCATCCCGTCACGGTGGCCGGTTCTCCTATCAGCAGGTCGTCGGACCCCGGCAGACAGATCGGCAAGACATGGGGTGCGAGCTCTAAGGGCGAGTCCAGGCGAACCAGCGCCAGGTCGTACTCGTATGTGAAGAAGTTGTAATTTGGATGGACCACTTTGCGTGCCACCCCCCTCTCCATGTGTGGATAAGGCTCTATCGTACTGGAGAAGTCGTACTCACCCACCCGGATACGGATCTGTGACGTCAGGAGGCTAAAACATTACAAGTGGGGTAACTACTAACTACAGTATGAAGACAGTATTTTTGAGCTGTGTAAATAGCAATTTTTTAAACTGTATAATATTTTGTACTCTTCAATTTTGTGAGGTAGAGATACGTTTAATGAGTGTTTTTTGAGAATGGTAGATTATCCCAGTCTATCCCTCATAGCCCCTCCTGGGTTTGATATAAAGAATGAGCAATACCAAATTAAAAACCACACTTTTAGTCTTCTTGTCAGATATATGATGTATGCAATTCAAGATACCATTTCTCACTAGTATCATGGTAATTTTGTTCCATTGGCAAGTATTCATCCTACGAGTGTTACATTTTTCTAATGTAACACTAACATGTAACACTTACATTATCTCTAACATTACTACGATAAAACAAAATATCGTCAGTTTTTATAACTTAAGGAAAAAGTTTCTCTACAATGTCCTTTGTTATTTTCATGTTATGGCCTCATTAAACTTCTGAGTCCATTGACGAAATATTTCTTTACAGCTGTAAAGCTGTCTTGTTTACAGTCGTGAACCATCTTCATCCACTCTCTAAAATTTGAATAATCTTAAAATTATTAAACCGAAAATTGTTTAAACAGATAAATTGTCTAAAGGAAAATTTACAGCAGAACAATCATATGGAATTTAGTTCATTTCTATGATGTAACTTATTTTTTAATGTTATTATTTTTTACATAGATTCCAAGGTATAATGTTGATTTTATAAACAAAGTGAAGGCTAAGACCTCTTCAAAATGTCTTAGCTTTCATTTAAAAAAGTTGATAAACCAAGAAACATTTCCATATTAAAGTCCAGAAAGCAACGTTCCTTCAAGTATTTCTTAGAGAATGTGTGTTATAAACCGTGAGATTCTGCAGACAACTTGTATATTTCGTAACTGTTCTCAAATTACATGTTTTATATTGTTATTGTAAAGTTTCTTGCCACAAGTTACTATTATAAATAGTAAAAAAGACTGAAAATCTGCACTCGAGCATTGCTGTGATGAGAGATTAATAGGCTAACTAGAACTGTAGTAAAATCCTAGAACTAAATAGCACCACATGTACTCACGAACATTTGTATCTTCAAGTGGGTTATACATTAGCTGGAATAATATAGTAACAGGGTAAACAGTTATATTAATTACTAAATTAAAAACTACAAATATTACAATTTTTGTACAAATACTAAGGTAAAGGAACAGCTAAAGTTCTAGAGAAGAATATGTAAAAAAATTTTGAAAGAAAAGCAATAGTTATAGGCTTCTAACTAACCGCGTAATCTGCCAATGTATTATATACCTCTTAGTATTATTTTACTTTCTTTGACATTATAATTTTTTGAAATAAATTATATCAAGTCTAGCAGAAACCTCTTATATTCTCTAAATATAAATCACCTTATAAACAAGTTGTATTTCTTGTAATTATTTTTAAAACTAACATTTTTTTTAATAAGGGTACAGTACTGCATTTATTTCAAAAAAAAAGGTTAAATACGATAAGCATGTTCATCTCAACTTTACCAACAAAAAAGAAACTTTACCAAAAAAGTTTAGTTAGTTAGACTATGTCTAATCGACACAGTTTGTACTCAGAATTACGTAACAGATTTAATGTGTTCCTAATATGAAAGTTATTTATTTTCTTTACCATCGATGTTTTTTTCTTTTAATCGTTATAAATACATAACACCAATTATAGAGCATTATCTATCTCAACCAACCATATTCCCATTTTTTCTTCAGGAATATTACATATCGAAATTTTCATGACATATTGTTATGACTTTCACAAGATTCTTTCACATATTTTCATTTCGTGATTATCGAACAATCAAAACCAGGCTATGTAAAGAAATGTATATTTTCTCTTGCGTATTTTATACTTTTACATCCGTAAATATTTCAATGTTAAGAACACCTAATATACATTACAATATGGTGTTAAATTAGTAGTATTTACTGTATTTGCCAAAATGACTCACTCGTCAACACAATGGCCTGCCGTCGCTGCCCACTGCTCGTTGAGAAGAGCTCCGCCACAGCGGTGAGTGCTGGAGAAGCCGAAGAAAGACGTCCGCCTGACAGACACCTAGAACAAGCAGTCCACAGATGTAAGTGGAATAAATAGAACAACTATTATAATTACATTATATAATATGTCTTACAGTAAATGTATTGTAAAGTAGTGAGGACAATATTTGCTTAGATTCTTCTAATAAATCTCAAATAAATTATTACTTCAACTACACTTAAATGTGTAAAGGGTGTAATCACAGGATGAATGTAACGTAATTTTGAATATTTTAATTATTTTTAACTATGGAATTTATATTTATTTTTTCATTTTAATATAGAAGTGAATTTACGATCCCAATACAAATTAATTAATTTTAAACGTAAATATATAACTCTTTAATCCTTGACTTATTTTCTCAAATGAATAGGGTTCTATACCTACAAGCTGCCTCCTTATCCTATTGCATATTTTAGAGGGCTAAAGCATTAAACCATATCCAGGTCATTTTCCAAAAACCATCAGTTCCTTTGGGCAATTTAATTCTCTACGAATTCTCCATTTGACACTCAATATAAAATCAAAACTTATTTGTTAAAAGACTTCATTATCAGTGCTGGCTGGTACTTCACTGTCTTTGTCGCTTCATGAAGTACTTTAAGCCAACTTTCTTAGCACTCCGTTGTTATGTTTCTCCAATGGTTCCACTCGAAAAATGGTGTGCTGCATTAGTTTCTTATAAATATGTACAAATTTTAAATGGTCAAGAAATTTGGTTCCACGTAGAGTGAAATTACACCATGAAGGACTTTGACCATTTTTATTTTATTAATAAGGAATACCTTGCACAATTATTCTTTGTCATTCTTTAAAAGAGTTTAGGGCTATTCCCTTCCAATAACCATTGAGTTCTTTGGACAAAAAAAATGTTCTTCCTATGGTAACTCCATGAAATACCGTGGAGTTAATTATTTTAATAATTAGAAATCCTATGGTAAACACCACCTTGTTCCTGTCTTGGAAATTTCATGAAAATTCTTAGAGTTAGTTTATTAGAAAAACAATTTGAAAGTAGAACTTATGATGTTTCTACTTTTATCCTCTTCTATAATTATTTGATTCTATGTGGAATTTTTGGTTACTTTCTTCCAATAATGATGAGACTATGGAGAGCTTACTCTCACCCTCCCCTTGGTCACTCAATAAACTATTTGGGACCTACATGTTTTCATTGAACAAGGCTATTTGACAGTTAAACTTTGTTCGTATCATTAATTATTCCAACGACAACTTTATCGTCATTTCCTTTTCATAACCATGGCTTTTTGGACAATTTCATCTAGTTCTTATTGGCATGACTAAATAAAACTTATCACGGATATTATCTTTGATCATCTATAAATTATTTAGACGATCCCCTCATATTCTAGTGATTGATACATCCATGAAGGAGATGAAGGAGTTAGCATCCTTCGTGCAATGATTTAGAAATTTTATCTGAAGGTAGTGCATTTAACAGACATTTCCCAGGATACAGAGCTCTAATACAGTTGACTTCTACTTTAATTTACTTGGGCTAAAGGGCAACTCACCTGCCAGGGCCAGACTCCGAACTGCGCATTCTTTCCACCCACTATGCGCATCTCGTGTTGCGTAGTAACCATAGGAACCCCGCATTCTGAAATATCAACGTTCAAAGTTACATTTAAAACCAGTTTATGAGTTTGAATACATAATACCAACCTTTCAAAAGAATCAAGAGAATTATGACTGTTTACCCTACTGTTTAAAATAATAAATACCGTAATTTGATAACTCTAATTGTGTAATTAATTAATTGCTGACTTTTGTCTCTAAAGATCATAATAATTACCTAAGGCACATTTTTATTAATATTAAGACAACGATAAACAAAATATGTAGCTTGCGAATAATGGTATTCCATGTTGATTACGACTGTAACTCAGAAGCAATCTTTAGACAAGGCTGTTTATTAATAATCCAAGAACCAATCAGGACAAATAAGGCCCTTATCGTAGGGCTTAACGTGAAATCTGAACCAAATAGTCTTGGTTTGATTTAGTCTAATTAACAAACACGATATTGAAATCACTCGATAACAGACAAACCTCAAAAACGATTCAACATAGACTCTTCTTGTCCAGTAGTGTCAATCCTGATGGTGACTGTTGAGCGGACGCCTTAATGTTATTATAAGTCTGAGAACAGAATATATCACCTATAATGCCCACGTCTAGCTCCACGTAATAGGATTAGAGTATAAAGTCTCAACCTTGATTATATACACCTACAATAGATATTCCATCTAAGAGGATTATTTGAGCCTGTAATTTGGTTAGTTAGTGAGGACCGCACCACAGCTGGTTTAAACTGCATTACATCTACATGGGACTACACTAGCGCTCCACAATGAACCACAAAAACAGCTGATATTTTGATGCTCAAAGTTTAACATTGAATAGGTAATCTATTTCTTTATAAATCGATAGTATCACTGTCAACTTATGTTTCTTTTTTATCATTAAATACTTTTAGATTAATTTTGTACAAAAGAATAATATTTTATTTAAATATTGTTATATAAATAGGAATCATTATATTTACTAGGTTATATATTATTTTGATTGTCTTCTAAATTTGTAAAAATCTAAACACGTTCAAATAGATGCCTCTTTGGCGAACAGCTGGACTGACATTACTAAATGTTGATAGTAATAATTTAATCCTTAGTTGCAAATTAGTATAAATATATTGATTTCAATAGAAACAGTGTTTTAAGAAGGTAAATTTTATAGTTCATTTGAAGAAGGGTATAATTTATTACTAATATTAATAAACCCTTTAAGTCATTGTTAATAATTCAAGTTTGTCAAATTAACATGGAATTTAAATTTTTCTCAGATCCAGAATCAAATTTTAATTACATGTTTTTAGTTATGTATTCAAATGGATAAAAACAAATGCTATTATGATATATGTTGGTCCATGTACGACATTCTTACAGTAAACCCTGCTGGGACCCACTAGCTGCTCGGAATGTCTATTTAAACTAAAACTCATGCATATTGAAGGAGAGTCCCAATAGATATTTGACAGTTGGGTGGGAAATGTACTTTACTGGGGACTTGTTTTCCAAAAGAGGTAGTATTTCTTGTGAGGTATATGGGGAGGAGAGGGATGAATTTTTAATGTGAAAATATGTACTAATACTACAAAAAAAGCAAACAACATTGCGTGACCCAACAACACTTTGTATCAGACTAAGTATGTTTGCTACTCGTTGTTCATTAGTGTATTTACTAGCGTATTCAGTACTATGATTTTTTTGATTTGCTCTACTATAAAACTGTACACTATAAGTATTTGAACAATATATAGTCTGTCCTAAATGAAATTCCTTTTACCTATTTATAATAAATAGTAAAATGTTCAAAAAATTAGATAGTAAATTACTAATAGCAATGACTATAGAAATTAAAAAACTGTCCGTTCATATGTCTCCTGTGAATCCGGTTTTTTTCTGTGAAATTAGTTGATGTTCGTTTTTACCACAGAACACAGAATTCTGTGTTCTGTGGTTTTTACATGTAGTGGCTGGCTACCTCTCTTTATATCTCTTCTCACCTCTATCTCTTCTTCCTTATATCTCTCTAGCACTCACTGGTGACTAATGACTAACCTAAAAATACGCCAAACAGTCATCCGAGGGCTTATTTGATACAAATCACTATTAAATAGCAGCACAACCTCACAACAACAATAAATGCATTGCCTTGGACAACTTTTTTAGAGTCAATGCTACTAATTTGTATCCTAACTTTTATTTTACCGTCATGTTATTGAATACACACACTTTAAATACAACACTTTAAATACACTTTAATACACTTTAAATACACTTTAAAGCCTTAAGAATCAGGTAAACGTAGAGCGTTTGATATTGACTAGGGTTTTATTTACCTAGAAAAGCTATTGCCAACTCACCATCAGAAGTTTTGTTGGCTGAGAGTGATCCACCGGTAGGCCCTTTCGAATTGACGCTGGAGGGTGGAGACCTAGTGTTGGAGGCCGGAGTTGTTGAAGGGGCGGCCGTGGTGGACGTAGATGTCACCGTGGTCGTAGTCGTGGGGAAGGTAGAGGGGGTGGACGTGGTTGTGGAGGACAATACCAGGGAGGGCCGAGGCCTGGCTTGGGCCTGCGGCCTCGTCACGAAGGCGGGCCAGTGGTGCCCATGGCTGCCCGGCCCCCACGTCGAGTCCACCATGTTGTTGAGATCAGACTCCTCCGTGTGACTGTGACCCCCCGTGTGATGATGGCCCCACCTCCACAGTACACACAGAGTTTATACATTAAGTGTGAAAAATTAAATTAGAAGTAGAGCAAAGTTCTACATTGAAAAGGAACAATGATACTTATGAATAGTCATAGAATCTTCAATATTTACTCGATACATGAACAAAGTTATTGTTTCACTATAGGAAAGTTCTACACTAAAAATAATAAACCTAATCTTCCCTTACTGACAGTTACAACTTTACAGTAATTAAAAGCTTCATATTGCTTAAACATGAAAGCACTTTTACTAGCCAAAAAGTTAAATTTGGCACGTCGATTGGTACTGAGCTATAAAAAAAAGAAAATTAAAGCGTAAATTTCTTTTTGCTTTAAAGGCTTTACAAACTTGTTTAAGAGCTTTGAAACTTTTTGTTTCAAAAATTATTTTCATAGACAAGAGTGTATATCTAAAAACTCGAAGGCAACAAAAAATAAAACTTAAAGCAAGTCTGGCTCTCAATAAAATAAAAATAAAATTTTTTGAACATATATTTTGTTTGTAGAAAATAATGTACAGTAATAAAACAAATTCGTTTATGCTTCCGTCAAAAACTACGTTTTTAAACTTCATAATCATAGGTTTTTTATGTGTCATAAGTGGGAAACTTATATTTTATGTATTGCTGAAAAACTCAAACCTTTGTTAACATTGTTTATACTTAGTAAGGACTTTAGGTTTAATATTAATATTTTTTTACTATGAATGGTTGGGTGGTTATATGTCAACACATTTAGTACGATGTATACCCATCGACGAAGTATACACTCGACCAGCTAAGGTTATTGATGATGGAATGTCAAATGAAGCGGATACAGACAAATAGATTGAAAATTGTAATACAGCAAAGTATTTTATGGATGTTTTCGGACAAATCTTCTAGTTATAGTTCATTAAGTTCCATAAAAGGTTAATATTTATATTAATACCGTTCCAATTTCCCTTACATAAATGCAACATACACTTGAGGCTGGAGACAGCAGACGTATAGGGCCATAAGTTTTTCACTGTGTACATGGGTATGTGTACTCTGGGGAAATTTGGATGAATAACCTACAGCCTCCTGAGTGAGTGAATGCCCGAGGGCGGGTAACTGTGATCATGTCGTCGTGATGAGCAAAGTTTAAATAGGAAGGCTTGCTCATCAAGTATGGCATTAAAATATCTGAGGCCCATCTTTTTTTTAATAGTGGTTTTGTATTACGTGTAGAAAAACGTAGACTTTAAGGAACTATATAATTGAAGGTATAATTGAAAATTATTATATTCATTGCAGTTCAATTTGATTTCCTCACATAAAAACATTAAAATATAAATTAAAAAGAAAATCCTTCTCGTTTCAATATTGTTTCCAGATAATACTATTAGTTTATTCATACTGATTTGCTGTGACTACTCAATTAAAACTACTCAATTAACTCACATTTTAAATGCATATCCCGTGATCCATTATATATTTAGGACGACAGTGAAAAAAGCTTTATTTTGATTCTCAACTCTGAAAAGATTATTCACAAACGAGAAATGACTGATAGGCATAAAGCTCGTGAAAGAAATACCGACAAGTGGGGATAATTGAAGGGGGGATATTATGTTTGTTGCCTAAAATTAAGCTTTGAAGTAGCCTATTACGTTAAGAAACTAAATTATAGTAAGTACTCGTATGTACAGAAACGTACAGTATTTACAGTTAGAAATGTATCACTTCATGGCAGTGCTCAATCCTTTGACTGATGTATCTTACAAATAGGTTTTTAATTAGCATAATACGTGTTGGTACATATACAGTACAAGTAAACGTCACACAACTTACTTACTCAGAAGGTGTGAGGAAGGTGAGCGTGGTTCACTGAAATCGATGACCATAATATTTGTGCATTTTGTACTTGTATTGTAATATATTTGTGCATTTTGTGCTTATATTATATTAAATTTGCGTTGTGTGACGTTTACTTGTACTGTAATTTACCTTGCCCACTCTAGCAATCCTGATTTGCATATATCGCTGATGATCTGAACTTATTATAGTTTAATTAATGGTAAAGTATATAAGGAAATACATTATTATAATTTAAATAAACTCATCTGACATTTATTTAGTTATGAAGTCAAATGTCAGAACTTGCTGAGTTACATGATTTTCCATTTTTACTAGCCATTTCGAATAGTAATGCTAATTTTTATGTACATTCTTTGGATGGAATCTATTATTTTATTTTTATTCTTTACTCTGTGTTTTCGTCATTGGTAAAAACAATGCTTACAATTCATACATTTCAAGGTAGATAAAATAAATAATTCTAAGTACAAGATTGCAGCTAATATATAATTTAAATACAGGTAATTGTAGCATATCAAACTGCCATTTATAAATTAACAGAAGAAATATTGAAACCCTAAAATTAATTTCCAATGATACACATTCAAGTATTCACTTTTAGAAGTCATACTTCTACTGACCTCTCTGTAGAGCTGGTGGGGAGACTAGAAGGAGGGCGAGAACTGCTGATGATCACTGTGGAGTGAGATTGCATGACGTGTGGATGGTAAGGGGTTGGACTAGGTGTGGACGACGCCGAGGTCATGAAGTGAGGCCGCGCGGGTCTATTAGGGACCTGCGGCCTCGGCAGTGAGGGCGCGGCGTTGAGGGGTAGCCTGGCCAACTGTTCAGCCGTCAGGTTGTGTCCACAGCAGCTGCGGAATATGAACGAGTCTTTGCACATGAACATGTGATGGCCGTTGGTTTTATCGCAGTCGTACATGAACATGCAGGTGCCGTTCAGGCCGTACTGAGCGCCACACGGCCGCTCGCTGATCAGGTAACCTGCAACAATTCACTCCGTCAGCACCTCTTAAAATTTGATTAAATTAAATATCTTTTTTTCTTTGCAAAATATTTGGACCATTATACCTTATCGTATACTTGATCACTTAGATTAAATTCTATATTGATAACAATGAGTAGACATACATGTGGGGTTATGTTGTTAAATTACGTTGTATGTTATGTATAATGCAAAGTGTAAATTTGTATAACATATTATAACAATAACACCTACAACAAAAGTAAATAGTATTATTCTCATTTTTTGTGCGGTTTTGTTTATAGCCATGTATTTTTGATAATCGTTTATCTATTAAACACGTCATTTTGAAATGAGCAAATATCAAAATATGTATATCCAAGACAAAAAGGTCTCCTACCCTGCTATCATCTTTAGTGATAATGTAACAAAAATGTTGTATTATTATTTGTAAAGTTATATAAATAAATAAATTATTAGATGTAAAGAGTCGATCGTTTTTATAAAACAAACAACAAAACTGAACACAAACCGTAAAATAACATAACACTCAATATAGAGAAAAATTGTCACTAACTTGAAAAAATAAAAATTATTTAAAAATGTATATCCAAACAAACACACATCATACACTTTTTGTGTTTAACTTATTAGATAACATGCATAAGTGTACTTATTTTAAGGTAGTCTATAATATACTTTAAAATAGTATGATTTAAACAGAGAATTCTTATATATTTTTTTAAATTAATCAAAATATTCATCAACTGAATGGGGAGCATTTTTCAAAGTATACTTTTTTAATCCTAATCTGAATGTTTTAAATGTTTCTATATTTCTTATATTTAGTAACAATTTAGAATACAAATGTTTCCAAAATAATTATACTAAGCTATGTTTTGTAAAATTATAATTATATTTTATGCAAAGATTTGTTCTTCATTATAATCATTCGTAGTTCTTTTTAATCATCGTATGATAAAAATCTTGTTTGTCTATGAGAATAGTTTAAAATATATACCAGCTGTGAATATACCTAATGTTGAAAAATATGTTTGCATGATTCTTTTACTTTTTCATATATTATTCACTTTTAATATAATTCTGATCACTGATTTTTGTAATTTTAAAATGTTATCTAAAATGTTCTTACAATTTGTTGAATATAAAGAAATTTATATTGAATGTAAGACTTAATGTATGCAAAATATATCATTATTTTTTATTAACAACTTATATATATAAATTTTTTTGTTTTTACGAAATATAAATTCAATCAAAGTGGTTTTTGAATTATTCAAAAGCTAACTATTTATTGATAAAAGTCTTTAGGATTAGTTATCACTTAATTTAAATTTATTTCATATCATTGGAGTTTTTTTTTTTCTTAAGAAAGAAATGCTTATATCATCACCATACATGCAAAGATTGTTTTTTTTTTTTTTTCAAAAACATTGTATGACTTATTTAATCCTTCAATATAGCAAATGAAAAAAAGATGGCAGATCCTTTAGGTATGGAGTAGTTTATATTATCAAGATGCGAATTTTGTGTTCCCATTAAATTGGAATTTTTATATTTTTGTCTAATGGTTACGATTTGTTTGCAATCTAATGAAGATCATTCAAGTAATTTAAGCGTTGCTCCTTTCACTCGAAAATTTGACATTTTATCGAAGTGTAGATTGTCAAAAGCCATAGATAGGTCTCAAAATACCCCAATGGTATATTATCTTTGACCATGGTACACCCGTAAAACTTATCAAACTGATAAAGAGGATTTACCATTTTTTTAAACCATGCTGCTGAGGACAGAGTAAGTTGTTTTTCTGAAAGTGACTTTCAGGGTGTTTCAATATACATTTCTTATATATTTTCGATATAAGAGTTGAATAGTGATGGGTACAAAATTAGACATTTTAAGTGTGACTCTTTTTTCACAGACAGCAATAACTTTGGATTATTTTAACTATGAAGGATATATACAAGTTGTGAAGTTAGAATTGAATACATGCGTCAAAGTTTTGATAATCGAACATTCAACTTCTTTTATTAATCTTCCTACAGACAGTTTGGTTTTGCAGATAACAATTCTCGTACATCATCAAATATTGAAATACGAGTGTTTCTAATTGGAATTAAGTATTCATTATTTATAAATGCATTGGTCTTACTTTTCTGTTTTTATGTAGGGTGTAATAATCATGCCTTCAAAAGAGAGCATTCCTATTAGCTTTCAGTCAGAATACTTCAAATATCTTTCTTTGGAGTGTCTTAATTTGCGCTTAATCTTAATATTACGCTTTTAAATTAATACAAAACAATTAAGCACCACGTAGCACGAACATTGCGTAAGATTTCTGGAAGGTCTATTTCCCTAAATTAAACTTACAATTTCATGCATTTTTTTGGTAAGAATATTTAGTTTTTAATTTTATAATTTCACAGAATTGTTTTAATGTACATGTTAAATTATTAGTTTCATTAAAAAAGGTTATTGCAATTTTTACAAACTTAAATTGTTTCTTGTTTTTGTATTACTTATTACTTTCGTTTTATATAAAATATAAAAATTAATATGAACACTTTGTCACATTAAAATATAATTTTAATAAACAATGTTTTATTATTTTTGAAATCCTTTAAAAAATGTTTATTAAAATGTTTATAATTCTCTTGAAATAATTTTGGTATTTCGATGGCTCTAATGATAGTGGTAATGGAACATTTCATCAGTATAACAATTTAGCTTGAATTACAAGCCCATTAAGTGTTAGCTAACAGCCTAGAGGCCTTTGATCGTGTGGAGTGCGCCCTGCTCACATCTCGCTTACGTAATTACAGGCCGCAGTAGCATTAATGTCAGACTAGACAATTATGTATTTTGTATAGTAAAACCTTTACTATTACCTCTTACAGGTTTAGAGGCCTTTGATCGTGTGGAGTGCGCCCTGGTCACATCTCGCTCACGTAATTACAGGCCGCAGTAGCATTAATGTCAGACTAGGCAATTATGTATTTTGTATAGTAAAACCTTTACTATTACCTCTTACAGGTTTAGAGGCCTTTGATCGTGTGGAGTGCGCCCTGCTCATATCTCGCTTACGTAATAACAGGCCGCAGTAGCATTAATGTCAGACTAGGCAATTATGTATTTTGAATAGTAAACAATTTACCTCTTTAGGCATTTTACTGGATACCCTTACTAGAAACGTCACTATGGAATTCCAATGTTGTAGTTAGATCACAAATAATTATACGAGTAGTTCATGATCATATATTTTTTGTAAAATTAAAACTGCTATGTACTTTAAACTGCCATGTAAAATATTTATTCCAAAAGGTTTACATAAACTGTTTTTATTTTTGTTCACTCATATTTTACTATTTTAAGTACTTAAAAATAGTCATCTAAATAAAATATAACTAATATATTATTATAGTTATTAAATCATTATATTATTTAGATTATAAAGCAATATGTTGATTATACAATATTTTCATCTTATTCTAGTCTAGCATTAGGTGGGTGGGTGGGCTATCGACACAGTACGTGTATGTTGCGGGAGGGGCAGGGGCATACATTTTATTAAAAGTGTTAACATTACTCTAGAATTTTGGTGTGTGTTTCTAATATGTGAAAGATAAAAGGAAAATAAAATTAATTCAGTTCACCTCCATTTGATTTCACCACTGAAATATTAATACATTTATTGTTATTTGTCAGTTTATACTTGTTTTTACTTTTTATCAGCAAATTTGTTTATATTCGTATAATTATTTTAGATATTGCACAGCTTGAAATGAACAAACGAAAAAGTTCTCATTCTCTTACTAAAAATAATAATAATAACAATAAAATATATGATTATTTTATTAATAAATATATATTTTACTATGACAATGTCTCAATTGCTCAAATCAGTTAACAAATAAACTACTGTCGGTTCAGAAATTATGTGTACCCGAGTTTGAAAGTTGTTTACTAAGAAACGAAGAAGCCTATGAACATTACATTTACACAATGTTTTCCTCGTTTCATTTTACATTACAATATAAGCATTTTTAAAAGTTATTATAAGTTTTAATTATTTTTATGTTAGTGGGAACACAAAAAGTAAAAAGTACCAGAATGTTATGTAGTTTTCTGTACATATAATTTACACCTATATTATAAAAAAGAAATCAATTTATCAAACATGTTAATTTAAACAATAGATCACATAGTTACAGAGTGTCCCTTGCCCTCTTATTCAGAGGGATTAGCCAGCATAAACAGAATCAGTGAGGTAGGTATTAAATGGCTCGATGGATTAGACTTGGCTTTGAGACAGGAGATCACTTTAAATTTGTATTCAGTAAATATACCAAATATTATGATTTTTGGATATTTAACCAAATGTACATCGCAGCTTTAAAATTAGGTAATGCTAGTTCACAACAAACCATACGATATATATGTCAATTAATCCCATTTATATTTGATTATGTGGTAGATAGGAATATTTTCTATAAGTTTTATCAATTTTAGAATTTTACTTTTACAAAAAAGAGGTCTTGTCGATTACCTGAAACATTGTTTTCATGGCTTCTAGAGATTGTAAAATTAATTAAGTGTCCTTGCTGTATTCCTTATGTAATGTATTGTTAATATTACTTTAATATGCATAAGTAAATACAATTATTTTATATTGATTTGAATAAATTTAAAATAACGCTAAGTTGATAAATTTAAATTGATTGAAATCAATATAAAATCACTGCGTTTACTTACAAATATCAAATTGATATATTATTACAACACACGTCATAAGGATTACAACAAGACCAAGTTAATAGTTTTATGGCCTTTAGAAGTCAAGAAATAATGTTTCAGAAAATTTATAAGAACTTGTTTTAATGGAAATAAAAAATTTGTTTTAAAATTTATAAATTTTATAGGAAACATTACTACCATATATTGAAATGTAAATTTGATACATTAACATGTTTTTTGTAATAACGGTGTAAATTTTATGTACAGTAAAACTAGTTAAAATTCCAGTAGTTTTTTTGTTTCAACTAGGACAAATGTAACTAAAACTTATAATCAAACGTTAAAATTCATAATTTATAACGCCACATTAAACGAGAAAAACAATGGTGTAATTGGCATTTTCACAGCCTTCTTAGTTTATTAGTAAACTACCTTCAAACTCAGGTACACATAATTTATGCGCCGACAGAAATTAATACATATTAGTTAATATTTTTTTGAATTGTTTTATACAGTATTTATTAATTAGATTTAACACATACTCAAAGTTTTAATATTGTTTCTTTTTAATAATCATTATTATTTAGTCAAATTTGTCTGTTTATTATTCTATGTCAAGTAAATTGATTATACTATCATTGGAAGTTGATTTGAAGAACGGTTATATTATGCCAAGTTAATAAGAGTTTCATCAAACATTTATCAAAATACTTCATCCATGTCCTGTCTTTTCAAATGATGATTTATTACTATAAATACATACATTTATTTAGTACCACATTAATTTTGGTATATTATATTTATTAGTATTCTGTTTACCAACATGTTAAGTAAGACTATTACATTTAAATATAAATAAATTTATTTTCCAGTACAATTAACTATAAAAAATTTTCTCATAAAAATATTTTATAAATACATAACTGTTTTGGAAGTAATTTTAAATGTTTTGGAATAAGTTATTATAAAAACAGTTACCTCTGGTTTGCAACAGACGTATTCCTCCAATAGGGCCAAAAATCTTCCTTGCAGTTTCCACTCTAATTAATTAGAATGTTGTCTTAGCATTTATTTTTAGTTATATTTTTATAGTGCTATTTCAAAAGCACTGTTTTGTAGATGAATTACACGCTATTTTAATTATTGAAGGAAAACTTTTTTTATGTACCCAACTATCATAGCTAAAGCTCTTTAATAATTATGTTAATTTAGCATTATATACGTTTATTAATTTTGATGGTTAAAATGCGAGTTGCTAGTTTATAAAATATTGTAAACTAACGTAATGTATAAAAACTAAAATTGACGAAGTCTTTGCTACATGCTAAAGACCCTCTAACAAATAAATTTACTATAAATAAACACCGTGGATTTCATTAACATTATTGGAAATGTTAAGCGTTAATTGTTGTTCGTTGTATGTAGCCTATATTTAAGAGTGATTAAAGTTGATTAGTTAAGTGGATTATTTTACCAGTCGATCCATCATGAAATATATTGACATGTGTTTTATAGCTATTATGTCTGCATGTCCAATCTCACACAATACCTGAGCCTATTCTGCTTACTAAACAACAATGTACATTTTTGGAAATTTGTTTCAAGCGAATTAGTACTGTATGATTGAAATACAAAAAGTCGAGTACGATATAAAATACAACCCCATGAGTCATTTATTTATTAAAATGTTTTTCCTAAACATTTTTATTAAAACTTTTTCATGGAATAACTCCTGTTAGAGCAAAATTTTACTCTAATATTATTTTACAATATTATTTTATTATTATTATTTTTTATATATTATAAAATACAATAATATTTATTATTATTATTTTATTATCTATTATTATATTATTTTATTAATATTATTAAAATAAAAAGTAATATTATTTTACAAAAATATTACTGAGTCACATATACTTAAATGGTATTAAATTTACCACTTAGGTTACATATTTGGAATAAAAGGTGACCAAACTCCTTTTAGATCTTACTTGCCCATTCTCCGTAGACTATAGGTTTGTGTGAAGAACTTATTCAAACAGATTAATGGTAGAACCAGTACATCAGAAATGTGATTATTACTGATAAATATTTCCAGTACAGGCCAGAATTCGACCCTGAACTATCTGTAACTCAGATTCAAGGTCCTGACGTCTTAGACCAATCGGCTACCAGCACTCCCAACCGTTATTTCCTGTTATTTTGAGGAACTTTAAAAAGCTTAGGCCTAATAATAATGTTTTAAAACTGATGGGCAAACTTGGGTTGTCCTTCAGATTGACTGAAATTACATATTCTACTATAATAGTCATATTACTAACCAATAAGTCTCCCCTGGCTAAGAAGAGTCCGAGGGAATATTGTTGTTTATCAGAGTCCACTTAATACACATTATTCCCACGTAAGTCCCATGGTATTGTAACTTTACAGGTTAGGCAACGTACAAAAGTAGTGTTATTATTTTTAGTGAATAGATTATAAAAATTGTCTAATAGAAAGCTAGTACAGTGTTCAATCTTTTTAGCTCAGAAAAACTATCACTAAAGATTTTATTTCTTTCCTCCATCCTCTTTGTATCTGTTTTCTTAGATATAAACCTTCCCTTGACTAAACTACTTTCTTGTGCATTCCCACTATGAACCTATGTATACCTTCGAACGTGAGTTGCGGTTTTTTTTTTTTTTTTTTTTTTTTTTTTTTTTTTCAAGTATAAACTTATTGCCTCAATCAATTCAAGTGTTTCTCGTGTTTGTTACGTTTGTCGTAGTATCTTGTTATCTGTTTCAAAACGGTGTATTTCTTGTACCTACATATATGTCCGTAATATTGAGAATTGTTATAAATACACAAGTAAAATTCGTAAACGAAAATTTCAAAGTTTTTTAATTCTACTTACACTTTTTTCTTCGTCACAACATTTTCCTGAGATCTTTTTGTCTTTTGACGTATTTTCTTTCTTAATTTGGTGTAGCTTTAAAGCTTCATCCGAGCATCTATCATGTAATAATATGCTTAAAAGAGTTTATTGAACAATAAGAACTATATAATATAAAATTACCTATACCTAAATGTTAATTTAAAGTTAAAGTTCGTCTTATTTTAACAGATGAAGTTAGGGCTAAGAAGCCAGCCTCTAAAACTTAAAAAAAACCTGAGGACCAACGGCTTTACGTGACTTCCGAACCACGGGAGTGGCAGGGTAAAATCTGTTACTGGTCTCTTCGGGAATCGAACCAGGACCGAATGCGTGGCAAGCCATCGCCTTACCCCCTTAACTACGGTCACTCCTAACAAACGGCCCAATTTGTATGATTTATTAATTTTCTTAGCTCATGCTCCTATTTCATTTATTTTTTTCTTTACCCTTTAATCCACTCTTTCACTTAAGTGTATTTGGATCATTAAACGTATTATGTTCTCCAGATAGAGATGACGTAGATCCATAATCTCACTACACTACAGGATGAGTTATGTAGATGTTTGTGTTACTCTAACTCCATAATAGTTTTAATGATAATTGTTGTTCTTTTCTAAAAGAACTATATTATCAAATGTGAATATTATTATAATATGGATTCATTGCACTTAATTCAAGTATAAATATTACAATTTAATTCAATGTCAAGCAATAATTAACTATGAGATCTAAATAAAGGTACCTGCAAAACTCTTTAGTTGCTCACTATTCGTAGTATAATATAATAATTATTTAATTGTATAGATATTGTTGCATAACGTCTAGTTTTTATTAAATATCATATTTCTAACCTTTAAACCTTTACGACAACCTCCTTCTTAACCTTACTCTGCCCATTCCTCATAGACAATTGATATGTGCGAGGAACTTAATCAGACAGAGTAATTGGGCGAACCAGTACAGAATAAGGTGAATATTATTGATAAATCTTCCGGTCTAGGCTGGATTCGAACCAGAGCTATCTCTAACCCAAGCTCAAAGTCCTGACGCCTTAGACCACTCGGCTACCGGCTCGCCCAATATTTATTTTATTTTAATGGTGTACTTCATATATAATTTTTATTACTAATCTGAATGTTTTAAAGACAGCTATAAATGAAAATATATATATATATAGGGCCATATATATATATAGGCCCTATATATATATTTCTAACTATTTTAAATATGTTTCACTTCTGAGCATTTAACGAAATAAATTGAGAGGCAAGTACAAAGTTATTCAATGTATGAACTAAGGGTTATTGATTGTTCTTGACTAGGTAAAAAACAATAGAAATTAAAAATTCTTTATTTTAAAATATTCACTAAATTTGATTGGTTAATTTATAAAATAAACGTTCCTGCTTGTAACTACCATTTCAATTACTACTTTTTACAAAAGTATAAACTGTTTAATTTCATTATCTTTAGGTAGTCGCTGGTGGTGGGAAAGTATTTGCTGCAGCATGTATTTTGGTTACAGCTTAATTAATGTGGACAGCTATACTTTTTTCGCCAAACAGTTTTAAATTACACATTGAAACAGTAAAAATTGTTAGGACAGTTTCCTTTTATTTATTTTAAATATAGGTTTACACACCAAGAGCTATTTTATTCGTTTTATACGAAGCTTGAAAAATATTTGTTTTTGTTAAATATATAATTATTAAATGTTACACTTTTTATAACCAAGGAATATGTTATTTTGGGTTTTTAGAAGCAATACATAGGATTAATAATGGCATTACCTATTTTATCACACATTCCAAACAAGAACATGTGCACCATATTAATAATGACATTACCTATTTTATCACACATTCCAAACAAGAACATGTGCACCATATTAATAATGGCATTACCTATTTTATCACACATTCCAAACAAGAACATGTGCACCATATTAATAATGGCATTACCTATTTTATCACACATTCCAAACAAGAACATGTGCACCATATTAATAATGACATTACCTATTTTATCACACATTCCAAACAAGAACATGTGCACCATATTAATAATGACATTACCTATTTTATCACACATTCCAAACAAGAACATGTGCACCATATTAATAATGACATTACCTATTTTATCACACATTCCAAACAAGAACATGTGCACCATATTAATAATCATGGTACTCATGCACAATAACATACATGCACAGGAACAAGTGAAGTTAGTTATAAGTTTGTAATAATAACCCTGCATCCCACAGTTTTAGCAAAAAAACCAAGTTTATGAGTGAAAATCAAAGATTCGCAACGGTAATTACATGTTAATCAGAGAAGTGCATGGTTAGTTCTGCTCGGGTCTGAATAATCAACCCCAATCAAGCCGAATGCCGCAGCTGGTATTGACGACCGGCCCAGGTAATCTGTCCTTGCTTTCTCCTCGTGCGGCGAGCCTTCATAACCGCCAACCTGTATTTAAATAGCCTAAGGATTCTGTCTTACATGCTGTAAACATTAACGAGATTTCACCCCTAATTCACAAGAAAGTGAATTAGAACCGATCTTGATACCGATAGAAAGGGAAACTCCATTAACGAGAGAGTAGCGATATTCTCTCCAGTTGAACTGGTCATTTGCAAGTAAGTGATGTTTGCTACAGCTGACCTAGAGCTGACGAACACAGGTCCTCATAGAGTAGTAATGTTTGCAACACCTGACCTCAAGCTGACGATCTAGTTCCTCATAGAGTAGTAATCTTCGTATGGAGACTTCCACGGTCGATATACAAGCTATTTACACAATCGTAATCCAGGTTGTAATAACCAGACACGGTCCAACCTGGATTACGATTGTGTAAATAGATAGAGTAGTAATGTTGACAACAGCTGACCAAGAGCTGATAATTTAGTTCCTAATAGAGTAATAATGTTTACAGCACCTGACTAGTACTGACGATCTAGTTCCTCATAGATTGTTTGCCACAGCTGACTTAGAGCTGACTATCTAGTTCCTCATAGAATAGTAATGTTTGCAACAGCTGACCTAGAGCTGACTATCTTATTCCTCATAGAGTAGTAATGCTTGCAACAGCTAACCTATAGCTGACTATCTAGTTCCTCATAGAGTAGTAATGTTTGCCATATCTTACCTAGAGCTGACGATCTTGTTCCTCATAGAGTAGTAATGTTTGCCATATCTTACCTAGAGCTGACGATCTTGTTCCTCATAGAGTAGTAATGTTTGCCATATCTGACCTAGAGCTGATGATCTAGTTCCTCATAGAGTAGCAATGTTTGCCACAGCTAACCTAGAGCTGACTATCTAGTTCCTCATAGAGTAGTAATGTTTGCCATATCTGACCTAGAGCTGACAATCTAGTTCCTCATAGAGTAGTAATGTTTGCCATATCTTACCTAGAGCTGACAATCTAGTTCCTCATAGAGTAGTAATGTTTGCCATATCTGACCTAGAGCTGACGATCTTGTTCCTCATAGAGTAGTAATGTTTGCCATATCTTACCTAGAGCTGACGATCTTGTTCCTCATAGAGTGGTAATGTTTGCCATATCTGACCTAGAGCTGACGATCTAGTTCCTCATAGAGTAGCAATGTTTGCCATATCTTACCTAGAGCTGACTATCTAGTTCCTCATAGATTAGTAATGTTTGCCATATCTGACCTAGAGCTGACGATCTAGTTCCTCATAGAGTAGTAATGTTTGCCATATCTGACCTAGAGCTGATTATCTAGTTCCTCATAGAGTAGTAATGTTTGCCATATCTGACCTAGAGCTGACAATCTAGTTCCTCATAGAGTAGTAATGTTTGCCATATCTGACCTAGAGCTGACGATCTAGTTCCTCATAGAGTAGCAATGTTTGCCACAGCTGACCTAGAGCTGACGATCTAGTTCCTCATAGAGTAGTAATGTTTGCCATATCTGACCTAGAGCTGTGCTGTACTATTTACCTGAAACGTGTAACGTTCTTGTACGTGTAATTGTTTTAAGTTTACTGACACAAAACTATAATTGATAATTTCTGATTATACTTTCTGAAGAATTTATAAAATGTATCTATTACTTGTGCTTCTTATAACAAATACAAAATTCTTATTGCTGTTTCAATAGACGAAGAATTGTCTCGATATAGTTGACTAAACATAAAATCAATTTTCTTCTGGTTATCTTAACAAATAACTTACGCCTATCCTTTTTCTTATTTGAATGAGCAATACTTCCTTTTTTGAAATAAGTTAATTGTATTTCATAATAATTAAAAATACTTCATTTATCACTGTTTGGATCATTGACAAATATAATTTATTTGAGAAAGACAAAACGTGATCCTTATAGACTAAGATATGTAGATTGAGGATAGAAAATTAATCCAGCGATAGCTTTCATGTCAGTCACAAAGGGGCGTTCTGTGAACGGACAGAGTACTGGCAATGTATGTGTTAGATAGGGCACGCAAGGGCGTGTTGTATCACATCCAGTGATACGTTACAACAAGAACCATTCAACAACCATTACAGCCTATTACGTTTATATTATAATCATCTCAGTCATAGTTAATTAGGTTTGTGCATGCTCAGGATAAATTTACTATGCACTACTTGTGAAATTACAAAATAACACTAAATCGTATAATCAAACTAATCAGAGCTGTTCAGGACCAAGTCAAAAGCAGTGTTGTAGAAGTAAAATGTAAATCGGTAACTAGGTCGATGTTAGACAGTTTCTTTCAACTACGCTCCACAATGTTAATGATAAAAATTAAATTGTATCCTCTTTTATATTACTTACAAAAGTATTTCCCATGACATAGGAATATTTGTGCCCGCAATTTTATTAGTCAGTGACATCTGCTGCTGGTTTAAACTACATTACATTTACATGAGACTACACTAGTGCTCCACAATGGACCACAAAACAGCTGATAGACAATAAAAGGAAAATCTACTGTGTCTATGTAACATCAATGGGTGTATTAACTTGTTAGTTAAATAATTCAATAAAATAAATAAGTGAATTGTTAATCTGAATTGAATTAATAATCTGGTAATTTCCTAATTTTCTCGATCTTTCCGAGTCATGTACAGTAAATAGCTTGCATTACATACACTACTTTTTGCTTTTTACTTTCTTACAACAGTATTTGTATAATTTTAAAGTACTTTACACACGAAAATCATTGGAACCCTAATTGTATGACTGCAAATCTAAAAACGATTTAACAGTTATGATCAGACAATATATTTATTTGTATTTTACTGATGCAGCATATTTTTTAAAAACTTCCAATTTTATTTACGTTTTTACTTGATTTAAGCATGTTACTTCATTTTTTGTAATAAGATACCCTCTCAAAATCGTACCTCAACGTAATAATATGGAAAGGGACAAAATAATGGGTAAAAGTTAGGTAAACACTTCACTAGTCATGTAGAAATGTTTACTCGTATATTATATTCATTTATTAATTTAACTAAAACTACTCGCCAGTTAACAAGGGCCTATGGGCCTGTGAACTTTATTTTATTAGTTAAGTACTGGCCGTTAGCTCAGTTGGGGATTGGAGCCTCCGAAAGTGTACTCCACAGTCCGAAGTCGTAGCCACTGAGTCACTATGCTGATTACCTGGCCTTATTTACTATCAGATCAAAAATTGGTTCATAAACGTTATTTGTATTCAAAAATATTTTGTTTTGCCATTACTTATAACTCACTATCACAAATATATATGTGACATTTCATCCAATGTTTACCTAGGTCGAATTACAGGTAATCAATATCAACTTCTTTACTTCAACGCTGTTTTACTTAGATGGGTTCAAGGAGAATGATGTCCTTTTTAACCAACAATGTAAAACAAACTAATAGTAGCATTACAAAGGGGGCATTTCAACATCGTTACAACTATTTTATACATGAATCCCACGGGTCATACGACAGAAGTCAAGTTCTGGCCAGACTCTGCTACGGGTATTGAAGTCCACACTCTCTGCTGCCCTTTTTGTGTTTTGCCTTTTAAATTCAAGAGGCTCAGTGGTAATAGATAAATAAAAATCTGATCTCAGGTGTTATCTTTTTTCTTATTTTTTAATTACGGAGCAGTACAAGTAAATGTCTCAACACAAAAGTATTACAATATAAGCACAAAATGCACAAATATATTTTAATACAAGTATAAAATGCACAAACATTATGGTGATCGATTCCGATGGACCACGCTCACCTTCCTCAGACCAGAGGGATTCACAAAAGAATGGAAAATGGTGTTCAACAACTCAGTTATAGGCCTATGATCACGTGACCCCATTGGCTGAAATCGTAAAAATGGCGGCTGCTATGATATTATTGGTAATATTTGTGCATTTTGTACTTCTATTGTAATATATTTATGCATTTTGTGCATATATTGTAATACATTTGTGTTGTGTGACGTTTACTTGTACTGTATATGTACCAACACGTATTATGCTAATTAAAAACTATTTAACCATGGAGCTCCAGGTCAGTAACTGATTTAGTCTTCTCTAGTTGAAGCCCACAGCAAATGTCAACGTGACTATTAACCGTTTTTGAAAAAACAAATGTAAAGCACATCCAGCAACAATGTGCCAATAATCAGCTGAGCAAAAATTTATTATATGTGCTATCTACTAATGCTAACATGATCAATATTTTTTTTCATTTTTAATTTAATTAAATTAAAAGCGTGTCTATTATTTTTTAATAACCCTTTACATTAGTGCATGGACTCCATAGTCAGTTGTGTTTGCATCAATGGGTATAATGGAAGAGGGGGTGAGAAATCATTTCCGATTATTTATGTGGTTAAGATAAGTAACCGGCTGAGCCTCAAGGAGATTCCCCTTTAATAAAGGACACGATGGTATCTATAGAATACATAGTAAAGGCGTTGCTGAAAACATCTGAATCGGTAAATCAAGCTTTTAAATACAAGGTATGTATGTTATTTATTTTTGTGTATAGCATTTTAATGTAAACAAAAGTAATGCATTTACTTACTGCGCAATGCTCTTTCTATGGACATGAGTTGGTGGGGGTGGGGGGCAAGGACTTGTGACGACCAGCAGAGCATTGTGACCACAGGCACCCACAGCATGCTCCCGCCTGCACACACAATATATATACTAAAACACACCACATTGGTTGAAATATAACAATCACATAAATGTCCATAACCACAACAATGATGGCAAGAAGAACCTAAATTATTGAATGTTTTCAAGAAGTACCAACACAATTTTCTTTAAAGCAGTAAACTACATGACTAAAGCATGTGAAATATATACAAATCCATAAAAAACAATGACAGGCTTACTAGGAAGAACCTAAATAATTCTTTTTTTTTCAAGAAGTACCAACATAATTATCTTAAAAAAAAAATAAACTACATTATTAAAGGCATGTAAAAAAATGTTAAAACACTATAACCAACACAATGATAATAAGTAGAACATAAATATTCAATTTTATCATGAAATATCAACAGTTCTTGACGGTATGTATTTTTGTAATGGTTTTCATTACTTATTTATGTTAATTAGCTACACATCACACAGTTTTTTTTAATTTTGTTATATTTCGGCTTTACAATCTGAAGCCATTTTCAAACACGTAACAACACAAACATTTTTTGAAAACGGCTTCAGACTGTAAATCCGAAATATAAAAAATTAAAAAAAAAACTATGTGATGTGTAGCTAATTAACATAAATCAGTAAGTAGCTTTATAATCATCTTATAAATAATAACTATATGATACCTTGTGTGTATGTTGTATGAAATTTGTAATTGCGGAAGTAAAATATATGTTATTTAAATTATTATTTTTTCTTTTTTTTCATTTTAGAAGTTTGTAATAGATCTCT
Source organism: Stictocephala bisonia (assembly GCA_035578905.1). Taxonomy (NCBI): domain Eukaryota; kingdom Metazoa; phylum Arthropoda; class Insecta; order Hemiptera; family Membracidae; genus Stictocephala; species Stictocephala bisonia. Next base: position 1,150,080 of record JAQJVL010000112.1, read on the forward strand.
GCCAGTCACAAACATTGCTAGAGTTACATTAAGTTCCATCTCGGAAACTTGTAGAACCGCTGTCACTTGTCATCCCAGAGGTCGGGTATAATTCTCGGTTTGTCTGACTTTGGGAATAGCTGTCACTAAATAACAGCTGAGTACTCTCCCATTGTTACAGGCCAACAATTACTTCTCGACTTGCAATAGTTCACGACAGTAAGTTAGATTGAACACTCATTTTAATCAGTTCCACCTTAAATATGTTTAAATAAACGTGTCATGTGGAGCCTTAGTAGAGTAACACTTTCCCATTCCACCTCTAAGCTTTATGGTAAATCTTATATACTCGTAGTTACTTCAGAGTTATATTGTTATACTATATTTACTTTAGTTAGTTATACTCACTGTTTTATAGTTTTTACCAGCCATTGATTATTCAAAGCTAACAACAGTAATTTTAAATTCGCTTGATAAAATAATAATAATAATATACAACATCAATCTGCTTATGGCATGTGAAACTACATTAAACCACACAGTCATATGTTTTTTTGTAAACAATTCAGATTCTCCATTTGAATAACATGGGATCTTTAGGAGCCCGTGGGGCAGGACTCTGTGGACGGATCTGCATCAAACTTCACAGAAACCATCTCGGGAGTATACAGGACAACATACTGAAGTTTCATGGCGATCGGTTGGATGATTTGGCAGCGCATAAACTTCAAACATATATATATATATATATATATATATATATATATATATATATATATATATATATATATATATATATATATATATATATATATACTAGGGGACACCCCTGCACGCTTCGCGTGCCAACCCCGCCACTTGCTGCGCTCGTCAAACCTCGGCCTTCGGCCTCGACATGTAACTTTTAAGTACAAATATTAGTAGTTAAACTGTATCATTTAAAGTCACATGATATAAGTCTATTTGCAGTAGCTCGCTCACTGCGCTTAATTTGGCCTCTATTTATAGTCTAATTTTTACACGTAATTACCGAGGAAAAAAGGTGAACACCAAATACAGATCACCTGATATAGTAAAAGTAGTGAGTGCTACACTCTCAAGGTGAAATGTAGAACTACAATAAATCAAAACATAAACAGTACTGTTGTTGTGAGAACTTCAATCTGCTTATGGCATGTGAAACTACATTAAACCACACAGTCATATGTTTTTTGTAAACAATTCAGACTCTCCATTTGAATAACATGGGATCTTTAGGAGCCCGTGGGGCGGGACCCTGTGGACGGACCTGCATCAAACTTCACAGAAACCATCTCGGGAGTATACATGACAACATCCTAAAGTTTCATGGCGATCGGTTGGATGGTTTGGCAGCGCATTAACTTCAAACATATATATTTATATATATACAAACATCCTCTTTTATAAATATAGATATACAAACATCCTCTTTTATAAATATAGATATGCAGGGGTGGTTATGGATACCCCAGCACACTTTTCGTGCAAACCCCTTCACTTGCTGCGATTTTGACACCTCGTCCTTCAGCCTTATAAATATGACTTTTGACCACAACTATTAGTGACTAAACTATAAAGGATGAGATAGCATTTAAATTTCTTTGCAACAGCTCACTCACTTCACCTTTGTGTATTCCAAATGTAAACAATATTACTTAGCGTATTTAAACAGATTTATTTTATTTATTTTGATGAACAGCTGATGATTAATTAAATACTGTAACTAAACTAACTCCATTAGATTACTCTTGAAACATTAAAGGCCAGTGGGGCAGATTCCTACAGCAGGATCACAGTATACTGTGGTACGATTTAAGTAAAACAGTAATTAAAAAACCTTATCTTTGAAAAATATAAAAAATAATAAAATCCCCAATTGACGTTCGGATAGATGATAGTAATGCATAAAGAACGCACTAACAGAGACACAAGATAGACATACATTCACGTTTTTATATTTATAATTATAGATTGATAACATTTCCAATTAATCAATAAAACTTACTGTCTCTAACAGTAACAAAGCTGCATAACCTCCTCAATACTATAAAAATCGTTATTTACATTCCAACAGCTATTAAAACTTCATAAACCCATATCTCTCTCTCTCTCTCTCTCTCTCTCTCTCTCTCTCTCTCTCTCTCTCCATATTATTTTGTGTAAATAGATGTATTTTGAGGGCTTCCTTTGCCCTGTGGGATGAAAATATTTAATAAAGACTTTATTCCACAACTACAAATAACACAAATTTTTTCGCACTTCAGTCGTTAAGATTGATCAAGAAAATAAGGGAGAAGTTTCGTGAACACAAATCGGTTTCACGTACGATATATATCATATAAGGATATAGGCTATCCACTATTTGGCAACACATTATATTAAATAGTTTATATTGTAATTAACTTAAGATAGGTGTACAGAAATAACCGAAAGAAAACTAAATTTTAATTTAAAACTTCTGGCGAACTTTATTTGAGTTTACATGTGAGTTTGCGGCACGAGTGTATGTAATACATCGCACACTAACTACAAACTGTGTCGAATAACTGTAACTTAACGACTTTTAAGTGTCAAATATCAGTTAGGGATTAAAGTGTGAGTTTACATGTGAGTTTGCGGCACGAGTATAATACATCACACACTAACTTCAAACTGTGTCGAATAACTGTAACTTAACGACTTTTAAGTGTCAAGTATCAGTTAAGGATTAAAGTGTGAGTTTACATGTGAGTTTGCGGCACGAGTGTAATACATCGCACACTAACTACAAACTGTGTCGAATAACTGTAACTTAACGACTTTTAAGTGTCAAGTATCAGTTAGGGATTAAAGTGTGAGTTTACATGTGAGTTTGCGGCACGAGTGTAATACATCGCACACTAACTACAAACTGTGTCGAATAACTGTAACTTAACGACTTTTAAGTGTCAAGTATCAGTTAGGGATTAAAGTGTGAGTTTAATTTAGTACTTTTATAGCAGTATCGTTTTAGTACATTTTTGATGAATTCTTTTAGAGGTTGTTAGCATGATAGTTACTACAGTATAGTCGGCACTGATGGCGTAGTGCTGTAACCCAGCTACTTGTGGACAGTGTTGAGGAGATAGTAAGCGATATCCTCCTATCTTATGCTCGGCCCTCTTAATACCAACACGGCGTCCACTCAATGGTTGCCATCGACGTGGACACTACTATAGAAGTCTGGGTTGTCCATGTTGGATGGTAGTCAAGGTTCAGATGTTGAACTGAGTGCCAAGCTTGTCAGTTAGCTGAAAATCAGAACAACACTACGTGGTTCGGATTCCACATATATCTTTAGGTCCCTTAGTTGTCTGGCTCTTGGACTATTAATAAATAGCTCTTTCTGAGTAACAGTTGACCTAAGCTAGTAACAATGACTACACTTGTTCATTTAAACTCGTCACACTCATTCACCCCTTATATTCGACCATTTCTCTACGATCGGCGTCTTATGAATGAATAATAAATAATAATAATAACATTGTGTGATAGGTATCTGACTATAATTGAATGTTAAGGGAATATTTCAACATGAAAGAATAATGCTAACAATTAATTAGTTTCACTCACAAAGGCTTCATCTTACAACTAGGTATTATGAAAATGGTTGTAATAATTTCTTCTGTCAAAGGCCCCAATCTTGTAGCTCAAACTTTTCCAAAATGAGGTGAAAAATAACTGTAAATACTCCAAGATATAAAACTTCATATAATTCATCATTTTAGCACATAACTGTCTAATACTCTGATAATTTACCTGTATCCGAAACAATCAAAATTTAGTAATATAAAACTATAATATGTGTGGTTTTACACGTTGGAACTAGTGTTATTTAACTCTCTTTTCATGCTGTAATAACGAAGTAATTTTTCCAAGAATTGGGGAGATTGGACATGCTACATGAAACCATAAAGCATGTATAACCCACATGTCTGCTGTATAGATGTTTACGACGTCAGTGTGCTGGATCCATCAATAATCTCTAAAGTGTTTATGACCACACACTTGGATCAGAATTTTGGGAAGAGTGGTAGTACTGGATAAACCCACAAACATGTATAACCCACATATCTGCTGTATAGATGTTTACGACGTCAGTGTGCTGGATCCATCAATAATCTCTAAAGTGTTTATGACCACACGCTTGGATCAGTATGTTGGGGAGAGTGGTAGTACTGGATGAACCCACAAACATGTATAACCCACATGTCTGCTGTATAAATGTTTACGACGTCAGTGTGCTGGATCCATCAATAATCCCTGAAGTGTTTATGACCACACACTGGGATCAGAATTTTGGGGAGAGTGGTAGTACTGGATGAACCCACAAACATGTATAACCCACATGTCTGCTGTATAGATGTTTATGATGTCAGTGTGCTGGATCCATCAATAATCCCTGAAGTGTTTATGACCACACACTGGGATCAGAATTTTGGGGAGAGTGGTAGTACTGGATGAACCCACAAACATGTATAACCCACATGTCTGCAGTATACGTGTTTACGACGTCAGTGTACTGGATCCATCAATAATATCTAAAGTGTTTATGACCACACACTTGGATCAGTATGTAGGGGAGAGTGATAGTACTGGATGAACCCACAAACATGTATAACCCACATGTCTGCTGTATAGATGTTTATGACGTCAGTGTGCTGGATCCATCAATAATCTCTAATGTGTTTATGACCACACACTTGGATCAGAATTTTGGGGAGAGTGGTATTACTGGATGAACCCACAAACATGTATAACCCACATGTCTGCTGTATAGATGTTTACGACGTCAGTGTGCTGGATCCATCAATAATCTCTAAAGTGTTTATGACCACACACTTGGATCAGAATGTTGGGTAGAGTGGTAGTACTGGATGAACCCACAAACATGTATAGCCCACATGTCTGCTGTATATATGTTTATGACGTCAGTGTACTGGATCCATCAATAATCTCTAAAGTGTTTATGACCACACACTTGGATCAGAATGTTGGGTAGAGTGGTAGTACTGGATGAACCCACAAACATGTATAGCCCACATGTCTGCTGTATATATGTTTATGACGTCAGTGTACTGGATCCATCAATAATCTCTAAAGTGTTTATGACCACACACTTGGATCAGTATGTAGGGGAGAGTGATAGTACTGGATGAACCCACAAACATGTATAATCCACATGTCTGCTGTATAGATGTTTACGACGTCAGTGTGCTGGATCCATCAATAATCTCTAAAGTTTTTATGACCACACACTTGGATCAGAATTTTGGGAAGAGTGGTAGTACTGGATAAACCCACAAACATGTATAACCCACATATCTGCTGTATAGATGTTTACGACGTCAGTGTGCTGGATCCATCAATAATCTCTAAAGTTTTTATGACCACACACTTGGATCAGAATTTTGGGTAGAATGGTAGTACTGGATAAACCCACAAACATGTATAGACCACATGTCTGCTGTATATATGTTTATGACGTCAGGGTGCTTGACTTATAACTACCCTTGATTGCTTCAAACTAACCGCTTCGTACAGCAAGTTATCCTACATTCTATAGTATGTATGTTTAAAAGCAATTATACGAATTTAAATCAATACGTATTCAAAGGCAAAATGAATATATTATTTGCACTTTACCGTAATGTAGGAACTATGTTATTTATATTTATAGTTGAGTTATGGAAATGGTAACAGTGCATATGAATTTGTATAATCTATAAGTATCCTCTTTCACTAAAGTAAAAACACTGTTTCCTGTTATTAGTTTTTACATTTACTTTGTAGGATGTTATATGCGTTTAAATAAACATAATAAATAAAAGAAACTACTTGTTTTTTAGTTTTGCATCAGACAATCATAACTGTCTTAAGTGAACACTTACTGTGATACTAGACTTAAAACTGAATAAACAGGAGTTAAATGATTGGCTTACCTCTGGAACGGGAAATCCACATTCTAACACTAAGATACAAGTGCTTAATAGAATAAATTTAATACTTTAAATTTTGCTCATCCAATTATGACTTAACTGTTTGATAGCAGGAAAAGTCGACACAATTTATTCTCTATAATCGATACGATTTAATGTATGTATGAGAAATCTTGTCAATTTAGTATTGAATATATTTAAGCACTCCTAGCTAGTAATCAAAAAACTAAAGATAATAATTTGTATTGCTAATAAATTAGTTTCAATCACTAGTGTAAAATTAACTATTATACAAGAGACATTTATACTCCCACAGAGAACAAGTTTCTGTGTGGCCCCAGGGATTGAACCATTTACATAAAGCAACGTATATGACAGGCCAGACAATACACTATAAACTGGACCAAGTTTATAGAGACAGTGAAGTCATCAGACGGCGGACAGCGGTCAGTGGCCGGGCAGACTGGACATGGGTATTAAAACATAGACACATCCCGTAGCGTGTAGACACAGCAAGAACATGAAGACTTAGCTTCTGAGGAAGGGAGTTATGAGGGTGGAAGACGGACAGCGATGAGTGGCCGGGCAGACTGGACATGGGTATTAAACATAGATACATCCCGTAGCGTTTGGACACAGCAAGAACATGAAGACTTAGCTTCTGAGGAAGGGAGTTATGAGGGCGGAAGACGGACAGCGATGAGTGGCCGGGCAAACTGGACATGGGTATTAAAGCATAGATACATCCCGTAGCGTGTAGACACAGCAAGAACATGAAGACTTAGCTTCTGAGGAAGGAAGTTATGAGGGCGGAAGACGGACAGCGATTAGTAACCAGGCAGACTGGACATGGGTATTAAAACATAGATACATCCCGTAGCGTGTAGACACAGCAAGAACATGAAGACTTAGTTTCTGAGGAAGGGAGTTATGAGGGCGGAAGACGGACAGCGGTCAGTGGCCGGGCATACTAGACATGGGTATTAAAACATAGATACATCCCGTAGCGTGTAGACACAGCAAGAACATGAAGACAGCTTCTGAGGAAGGGAGTTATGAGGGTGGAAGACGGACAGCGATGAGTGGCCGGGCAGACTGGACATGGGTATTAAACATAGATACATCCCGTAGCGTGTAGACACAGCAAGAACATGAAGACTTAGTTTATGAGGAAGGGAGTTATGAGGGCGGAAGACGGACAGCGATGAGTGGCCGGGCAGACTGGACATGGGTATTAAAGCATAGATACATCCCGTAGCGTGTAGACACAGCAAGAACATGAAGACTTAGCTTCTGAGGAAGGGAGTTATGAGGGCGGAAGACGGACAGCGATGAGTGGCCGGGCTGACTGGACATGGGTATTAAACATTGACATCTACAGTTGCATAACACAGAAATAATTTTATTTTTGCGTAGCTGTTTGGGAAAGAAATTCAAAGAAATGTCGTATCTTATTTACTGAAGAGCTCAATGATGGTCATATAACATTGCCTGTCTCCCTAATGTTTAATTTAAGTATAGTTGGTTTGTCAAATTTTAACATATAAGCATTGTTCTAATGTTAAGGATAACAAAAATGTTTTTAAGTATTCATTATCCATGAGCTGTTTGAACAAATGTAAGATTATATCACTTACTTTGAATATTCCGTCTTGCAGCTCAAAATAACTGTATCTAAGCTCAGTACATATTTTGACGTAAGGACGTCATCATCAACTTTTCATTTTCATGACTATGTCGTTAATCCAATGACTACTTCACATTTTGTTCAGCTAATGATGTGAAATAATAAAATCAAGAAAATGTTTTTAGATACTCTGTAGGCTCGACGATGTAGCTTACGTACGTGTTTGTCCTTTTCTATGCACATGTCTCATTTTAAATCACAATAATTTTTCTTCTATAGTCGATATTTTTAATCACACTTTCTCTCAACTTATTCAGTGGTTTTCATCAAATAAAATGTACCTAAATGTAGCCAAAACCAGTATTACTGAATTACATCCTCAACGCACATATAATATTCCAAACATATTTTGCATGGGCGACACTATTTTGGACAACGCTCTGTCAACTAAATTCCTTGGAATCTATCTAGATTACAATTTGTCATGGGGCACTCATATTTCTAAGCTAGGGAGCCAGCTGAACTCCGCTATATTTGCCCTGAGATGTTTGTCTTCATTCGCCTCTAGTAAGGTCCTCAACCTCGCGTATTATGGCCTTATTGAGAGTCGATTGAGATATGGAATTCTTTTCTGGGGTTTCTGTAATTCTACTTTATTTAATCGAATATTTATCCTTCAAAAGAGGGCGCTAAGGATTGTCTGGGGTCAGGACCACAGGGCCAGCTGTAGGGAGCTCTTTCGGGCGAGTGGTATCCTCACACTACTCAGCCTTTTAATATTTGAGGTGGTGGTATATGTTTTTAAAAATAAAATCAAATTCCCTATCCATAATCATAACTACAATACTAGATGTAAAAACAATTTTACCATTGAAAAGTGCAATCTGGATCTTTTTAAAAATTCTGTTTTTAATTTTGGCCCTAAATATTTTAATCTTCTCCCTCAAAATATAAAAACAATCAATAGTGTATCTCAGCTGAAAACATGTTTGAGAAGCCGGTCGGCAGGGCTTTCTATACCATCGATGAGGCTCTTATGCAGCCTTAAGGGGTAATGTTGGCTGTTTTATTTTTATTTAACTACCTTAAATATTTTTCTTAATGTAGCAGCTCTTACTGTAATAAAATAAATGTCAATTTTGGCTTGTGTAGGCTATAGTGAAAAATTGTCTTAGAATTAATTTACTTATGATTTTATTTGTGTATTATTTTATGTTCTTGATTAATGATGTTATTTTTGTATTATGACTTGCATAGAAAACTGTAACAGTTCATATTGTGTCAATAAATTAATCTTGAATCTTGAATCTTGTAATCGAAGTATATTGGACTTAATCTGTCATTTTAAATTACTACTCGTATTTAAATTGTTACAGCTAATTACACATTTTTATACTTATTATAAAACAGAACTCATTTTAAATGTACTTAATGTAATGGATTTACGATGACAACACAAATGGAATGATTCTTAGAGCCATTCTAAATTCCACAATACGGTGTGTTGGGAAAACCCATTAAACTATATGGGCAATAAAAGTGCAACGAAATCGGACTGTATCAATGCTTTTCATTTATTGAATGTATCCAATCTTTCCAGAGAGCGTCGATGTTGTAATATACAGTAATGAAATAATGTCATTCAGCTGAATACAATTGAAAATGCCAAAACCTGTTCTCAATTAGTTGAGATTAAAAACATCAACGAGCTTAAGTTAACAAAAAGGGTTGGCTTTTCAGCGAATAGTATTTTTTATTTTATTAGCGTTTCATTCGGGTTGATTTAAGGACAGTGACATTTTAAACACATTATATCCACAGTAAGCCATGTTACAAAGGATAATATTTGATGAAACATAAAATCCTAATGGACTACCAATAATGGATCATCGCCATTTTTAGTAGCTATGAAATTATCACATTGGAAACAATCGTCAATAATATCAACACATGTACGAACCGTTAGTTTCGATTCTTTAAAAACCCATCCTACAAAGCAAATTAATATCCTTATTTTTGTAAGATATTGGTACCTGAAGGGGTCCGACCTCAACGAGCCAGAACCACCATAAAGTACGACCACGTGCAATACTACCTTAATACTCAAGTACATTATAGTAAGCATTGAAATATGCTATTAATCAAACCACTTGCATAGTAAAAGAAATGAAGAATACATTTTTTTTTATTTCATCAACTATCAGCTGCCTACATCGTTACAATTTGCACTCCTAGTTCATTAAATATGTTGGAAAGTGTACAATTATTTCTATTTAGAGTACACAGTAAAGGACATGTAATGACAGTGTAGGCGTGTGTACTTTCCCCATGCATTTTGATTGTGTGAAGATGAAAGTCAGTTTGTATTGTCCATTTCTTCCGTGACACACCCCTTTATGTACACAAAGGAAGCTCCTTCGTGCAAAGGAAAGATAATTGACTGCAAACTCAGTGTCTGAAGCGTGCGACTGCTATCCCACTCCACTCAGAACATACATACAGAACTACAAGTATCTGCAACTATGTGCTTTGTAAGCAGACATTATAAAGTATTGGAAGGAAATTAAAACCAGATATTGGTTAGTTCATTCTAAACTAATTAAATATATGCACGACTAGAAAAGTAAATCGTATAATACTGATATTTATTCACATTATTCATATTTTCTCACTCGGTTAAACATTTTTTACGGTAGCTACCATAGTTGGAGATCACAGATTCATGACAGTCCAGCTATCAGATGTGTTGCTCGTTTAGAACTAGCTAGGGGATACGTACAGCTTTAAAGACTTGCTGTACGAACAACATCGTCCCCCTAAAACACAGCCTTTATATAATAATATATTTTATAAATTGTAACTGACAAAAACCAATACGCTACATATACACTTGGTAATTCGGCAGTGTTGATTTTCTTCTTTAACATTTATTCATATTAATTTATTCTTAACCAAAATAGGATCGTGGTAAAAACTGGTTAGTTGTGTAAACGTTACTTGTGTACTTGTGTTACTTGATAAAATTAGTCCTGGGCGAGGGAACTTGACACACACAACTTAAGCAATTTAAATTAGACAACGTGATAAAAATAGTATAAGCGATTCAATCCAGGGAATGTGATACAAATAATTTAATAAATTGAAACTAGAGAACGTGATACAAGTAGTTTAAAACATTCATACTCGGGAACGTGATACAAATATTTTAAACAATTGAAACTAGAGAACGTGTTACAAGTCGTTTAAGACATTCAAATTCGGGAACGTGATACAAATATTTTAAATAATTCAAACTCAAGAGCGTGATAGAATTAGTTTAAGACATTCAAACTCAGGAACTTGATACACATATTTTAAAATTCATACTCGGGAACGTGATACGAGTAGTTTAAGACATCCAAGCTCGGAAACGTGATAAAATATTTTTTTAAATTTAATCAAGAGAAGGTGATTCAAATTTTTTTTAGATATTCAAATTTGGAAACGTGATACAAATAGTTTAAGACATTCAAACTAGGGAATATAATATAAATATAGTGTAAGCCTTTAAAACTACGAAACGTCATACAAACCATCTAGATGTGATAATTTCGAAACGTCATCTAGGCTAAATAAATTAATATAAAATGTAATGACTATTTCAGAATAGGAGATTATTTTACATGGGCCAAGCTTATCAGGCTACTAAACAATAATAATAATAAAAATATGTATGTAATTAAGTCTAGTTTGGTAAAAAGTGCTTTACAATAGAGAGAAATCTGACTTTTAATTTTAGTTACTACATTTTGGTAATGATCTTAACGTATAATTGCGAGTGTGGTGGCTCAGTGGCTGAGGTTTCGACTACGGAGGGTTCAAATTCCCACTGAGCCAACGGTCGGTAACTCACTCGTTGCATAAAGTTCACGCACAGGCCTGTAATCCCATGTGATCTGGCGAGTGAAGTTTTAATTCAATAATAAAAAATTTATATATTTATAGAATAATCGCCACAGCAGAATTTCAACTCTTGAATGTTATCCATGTTGGCACATCTTTTAAAATTTCTACAACTTAACTCAAATTAAGAAGACATTGACTGGTGTTATATATATCTGTAAATTTATATGCAATCCAATTCAACAAACATCCATCTGTTCGCTTATCTTGCTTGGTCCATAATGCAGCCACCAGACAATTGTAGAATGTCTAGTAGCAACAGCTGGCAATGACAATGACCTAGTGACTGTTGACGCACACTCTCACAGAGGTCACGCCAAGGTCACTCCATCAGCTGGGCTGGAACCACGCTGTCTAGACCACAGCTGACTGTCAATGGTCTTTTTCCAACAGGTAAACTCTTAAATTTCTTATAATATCTTATTCGTTGTAAAAATGTTTTTATTGAACTATAGAAATACATAAAGTGTTCATTGAATATTCCGTTTGATTTCATTGGTTTCACAAATTCAAATATTTTTCATAAATCTACGAGTTTTTTTTTTTTTTTATCTAAGTGTCTATAAATCATAAGGTAAATACAGAGATGAAATAGTTCTCCAATTATAGCCTTGACCAGACTCCATATCTCTCCCTTTTAAAACTTTCAATACATTCGTATCTTCTTTCGAATTTTAAATTTCATAAAACTACAAAATCAGCAAAATATTTAAATGTTTGCTAATTTTGAAAAACTTACTTATGAAACGTATTTCAGCCTTGTTTATATGATTCCATATAATGGCCTTGACAATGACAATTTACGACTATGTTCCACTAAATATGTATCTAGGTGTGACCTAAGGCAGACGGAGAATCTAATCTAAAACATGCGTCGTGTCGTACGAATTACGCATTAGTCAACTACTCACGTTTAGCTTGCCATTTTAAGGCCCAAATAATTATTAATTAATTTAGTTACAAATGTTACAATCTTGCTTATCATAAATTATTAAAGTATTAAGCATTTTCAAGTTGAAATTCATAAAATATTTTGTTAAATATTACTTCATTTCATAATACTTTCTGTCATCACAGGATCCAAAGAGATCCTAATTTTAAATTAATTCTCGCCTATTTGTTCAAATTTTTAAATTAAACTACAGGCACTAGTGATGTATACATTGAAGTGATGTAATTCAATTACCTGGGGGAAAACAGTTAAGGAAATTCTTGGCAATACGTGATTGCAGCCTGCTTCAATAACAATATCAGCACTTGTAAAATACATATGGGGTTTCAAACACTCCGTTCAGTTTGACTGATTGAGAATTCTAGCAATGTGGAGTAACCCAGATATCTCATCTGACTTGTTTAGTGTTACAAGATATAGCATGTGATATGCAAGCCTTCTGATTAATTTGAGATTGACGTGGATCTTTACATTACGGAGAGCTTTTCACACTACTCAATCTTTGTGATATTTATTCACTTCTAAAGTACCTCTTCTGTATTATAAGGTCAAATATTACGTTTTTGTGTAGAACACGTACGGTCCAACATGTCATGTTTCACATTAAACTCACTGTTTCATTCATTATACGTTTATTTTCCTCTAGAAACGGACATATTATTTACTACTTTGAACAGCAAATATCCGAAAATGTGTCTGGTTCACCGTGCGCAAAGATCGTTAATGTCATCCCTAACCTGTGAATACTGGAAGAAACTAATACACAAATTGAAGAGTCCCCCCTCTCTCACACTCACAAAATCATAAAGTTGTCGTTCAAAGAACTAAAAATAATATACTATGATTTAGCGATAAAAGTTATGATAACAGGCATCCTTATAAGGAGCTTCAAATAAAGATACATTCCTTGTTAAAATTGACAACTAAATCCTCGACATTTGTATTACATTGCAAAAAGTAGTATCCTTAGAGAGTAGAAGATAGTTGGAAAGTCCAACTGTTCAGTTTTCAATAAGTATTTGAGCTGGTACTTCCCATTCTCCTTCCAGCCATTTGAATACAGTTACATGTAGAAGTGCCGTCTCTCCCAGTCAGCTGGTGCCCCTACATTATACCACACTCGGACACTCCCTCGAGTATTTACACTAGGGATTACGGCTTCCTCCCATGACTTTGCCCGTCTGCAGGAAACACGTTTATAGACTATAAATACTCTAGCTATATAATCAACAGTTTATCGCTCATGGACAGGTATTCCGCAGGCTCAACTAGATTGGTTGTGATAGAAACAACTGTCGAGGTTGCGTGGATAGACCGGGATTGTAGTTTATCTTCAATGCTTGAACCAACTATGAAGTGAATCAATGAATGTCAACATGCCTTTAGGGTAAGCCTTGTAACTGTATGTTTTACGAATTAAAAATACCATTACTCGATCAGAGGTATTGTTTGAAAGACAATTGTAGGGGATGACGATAACGCACAGATCTGAGTAATCTTCTAGCTTGGCTTCACAACTACGTGTAAGTAGAATTAAAACTTGCGTTGTGTATCATTTACTTGGTTTTATTGCGTAAATAACATTATCATAGAAACTCAGACACAGTGTTTAACATAACCTAAGAGTCTTCTAAAATCCCAACTTAAAACTGCTCTATCTTACACAAACACTTCTGACGCCCGAAAATTTCTCTGACCCTCTAAATACTTCAAACGCCCTCAAACACTTCTGACTATCTCAACACTTCTGAATGTTCAAAACACCTCTGATGCTCAAAAACGCATCGGACTCTACAAACACTTCTGACACCTTCAAACATTGTTGACTCTGTAAAACGCTTCTGACACTCTCAAACACTCTTGACTCTGTAAAAAAACCTCTGACACTCTCAAACACTGTTGACTCTGTAAAACGCTTCTGACACTCCCAAACACTGTTGACTCTGTAAAACGCTTCTGACACTCCCAAACACTGTTGACTCTGTAAAACGCATCTGACACTCTCAAACACTGTTGACTCTGTAAAACACCTCTAACACTCTCAAGCACTGTTGACTCTGTAAAATTTGTCTGACTCTGTAAAACATTACGACGCCCTCAATCACTTCTGAAGCCCTCTTTTCCCTAATAGATGTTTTTTCGCGCTTTTAAGCCTTTTCAAAATATAATTTCCTCTTACAATGTTGCGGTATAGAGCAAAAGGAGTTTATTTGTTATTTACTTATTACATAAAAATAGTAAATATTACATAACAACAAATTACTTCTGTTTGAAACACAACATATAATCTTAATTAATTTTAATTTTACTGAGTTTCTACACAACGAAAGGAGGAATCAAGAAGGATTTATCTCTGTCCCCAAAGTGTTACACCTTGTAGCTTTTAAAACCAAACACAAACTTTGGAACTCGTGTTTGATAACCACTCGTTTGCATTGGAAATCTACAAGTCCCCTACATCTCCATTTCGTTTTACAAATTGGATGGTGACCTCGCCATTACCACTATCTAAACGACGTAGTAAGTGTCCATAGACTGTAAATCACGAGGAAACGAAAATGTTAGGTAATCAAGTAATTTATCTCAAAGATATTTCCTATTTTCAACATCTGTAAACTTTATTCATCGTAAATCATTTTATTATTTATTACTGTATTATATTTTATGGTGTATTTCCATTACAATAGTATTTATACCCAATTATATAGCTAATGTATTATGTTTATTATTGTGTCCTACCTAATAAATTACCCCACTCTTGAGTAATTATCATCTAGATTATTTTTTTTTTCTTGTTTTATTTTTGTAAATCTTTAGTCGCAAATTCAGTTGGGACAGACAACAACCTGTGCATGAACTCTGTTCAACGACTACCAGGCATCAGCTCAGTTGGAGATTTGATACTTCAATAATGATCTCTGTAGCCCAGATCTACCATTCCATTGTGTACATGTAGAGTTAGTCATCGTCTACATATAACAGGTTAATTTATTATTACTAAGGAAAATGTATATGTAATCACAACGTAGAACTATTTTAATAAGAACTAAACTTAAATAAATTATTCAATTCTCATTTATTTAAACAAATGTCTTTTACTTAATTTAAATAATTTCCGTTGGTTCCAGAAACCCTCAAATATTACTAAATATTACTAACCTTTTTTTGTCTTTAATTTATGTAAGTTATTCTAAAATTTTTGGGATATCTCTAAAATAATAATAATGGCCATATCTTTTATGGTTTTAAAAGCAACATTAAAAATAAAAGAATAAGCCTTTTTTAATAATAAAAGAATGAAAATCAATAAAGCTCCTAATGTTCCAATATTGAATAACTTAATTCATGATTTGAATAAAAAAAATTAACTAACCAATTATTTCTGTATTACTCTACAAAATATATAAAAATGGTATGTTATGTATATTTTATCAAGCCAGTGTTGTAAATAACCAAATATTTATTTAATATTTATGCTCTTCTTGAAAATAGTTCTTCAATAAAAATTTAAGTATTTAAAAGTATTTATGTTAGTCCAGTTTGTTCATTTTATATTATTCAAGTCAATAATATGAAGGACTATACGTCCTTAAACAGTTTATTTTAAAATTGACCGGATAAGGAACTAATGTAAATTATAACATAATACTAAATAAATCTTAGATTTGACAAAAAAACACAATAATTTAATGAAAAAGAGTATATCGCTTAGAGACACGTCCTTAATTGTATGTTTGGTATGGAGGGAAAGTTCGTATTTGTGTTGTTTGTGAGATGGTAATACAGTACCTTAAACGTAGAGGAGGACACCGAGGTAAACGACGTCCTGTGACCGCAGTCTACACACGTCCTCAGTCCGAGTCCTTGAGGACGTGACTGTTTTACTTCAACGCGTGTCCTTAGAAAGGAAAACATATTTCACGTTTAGTATTATTTTATATCACAGTAGATTGGTTGTAGTAACGAGTAACAAAGCTACAGACAAACTTTCATTATTATGATTCTTTTTATCATGCTAAATATTCTCGTATTCTTTTAGATATGAGACACTGATAGTACTTTGTGCGTATTTTATAAAGAATTATAGTTATTATAATAATCTATTTATAGAAATAAAATATGTCTACCCCAGGGATCAATACTTAGCCCCTTGTTTTCTTATTACATTGTTTTATTATTATTTTTTGTATACGTAAATAATATTTCAATATTATTTATGTATATATTGAAATATTAACAATGTGAGAGAAATCTTAGCACATCACTGGGAGACTAATACTTGGGTTCCTAATACCAGCAAAGGAATGGCTTAGATAGTTGTATGTTAGAGTGGCGGGTGAATGAAACACTTTTATATATAAATTAGGCCATTGTAAAAGTGAGTGTACAAGAAGCTAAAAATACTTTTTATTGTGACTTTGTGATAAATTTCATATAAATTGTACATGCAGTAAACATTACTACAGTATTTAATTTTCTTTATTCTACTATAATTGTCATTGTTATACATACTATAAACTAGCAAACCATATTTATTGCTAACATACACATAAAACATCACTCATTACTCACTTAATTACGAAGTAAATGTTCTCTTTGTATACATTCTGTTTGCCTTCATTACAATTTAATATTGCCTAACGGACGTCATCAGCAATATTGAGCAGTTAAATGCCTTCCCGTTTCATTCTACACTGTTTAAAGAAAACTAATGAACTCCATGCTATAAAACGAATCTAATAACACATCCATTAAATGATTTACTTTTGATGATTGTAAAAGGTGATAAAAAGGAATTTATTTACATTCTGGAATAGGTTAAGCCTGACGCAGGAAGTACGTTCAGTAACGGGGTGTTTAATGAATGTTCAAGCCATAAACAGTGAACGATATGCGTTAACTGCTGAGAGCTACAGACGTTAAACCATCACATTAACACAGTTCCATGGTCCCATCGATACAGTACAGACACAGGAGAGTTCACGTGTGTTTTACACAAGATGCAATGCTGAGTGATGTAGCCGTTAGACCATGGACATTAACACAGTTCTATGGTTCCATCAATATAATACAGATAGAGGAGAGTTACACATGTATTTTACACAAGTTACATTGCTGAGTGATGTAGACGTTAGACCATGGACATTAACACTGTTCTATGGTTCCATCAATATAGTACAAATAGAGAAGAGTTACACATGTATTTTACAAGAGTTTCATTGCTGAGTGATGTAGACGTTAGACCATGGACATTAACACTGTTCTATGGTTCCATCAATATAATACAGATAGAGGAGAGTTACACATGTATTTTACACAAGTTACATTGCTGAGTGATGTAGACGTTAGACCATGGACATTAACACTGTTCTATGGTTCCATCAATATAGTACAAATAGAGGAGAGTTACACATGTATTTTACAAGAGTTTCATTGCTGAGTGATGTAGACGTTAGACCATGGACATTAACACTGTTCTATGGTTCCATCAATATAGTACAAATAGAGGAGAGTTACACATGTATTTTACAAGAGTTTCATTGCTGAGTGATGTAGACGTTAGACCATGGACATTAACACTGTTCTATGGTTCCACCAATATAGTACAAATAGAGGAGAGTTACACATGTATTTTACAAGAGTTTCATTGCTGAGTGATGTAGACGTTAGACCATGGACATTAACACAGTTCTATGGTTCCATCAATATAATACAAATAGAGGAGAGTTACACATGTATTTTACACAAGTTACATTGCTGAGTGATGTAGACGTTAGACCATGGACATTAACACTGTTCTATGGTTCCATCAATATAGTACAAATAGAGGAGAGTTACACATGTATTTTACAAGAGTTTCATTGCTGAGTGATGTAGACGTTAGACCATGGACATTAACACAGTTCTATGGTTCCATCAATATAATACAGATAGAGGAGAGTTACACATGTATTTTACACAAGTTACATTGCTGAGTGATGTAGACGTTAGACCATGGACATTAACACAGTTCTATGGTTCCATCAATATAGTCAAGATAGTGGAGAGTTACACATGTATTTTACACAAGTTACATTGCTGAGTGATGTAGACGTTAGACCATGGACATTAACACAGTGCTATGGTTCCATCAATATAGTACAGATAGGGAGAATTACACATGTATTTTACAAGAGTTTCGTTGCTGAACGCTACATACGTTAAACAATGCACATTAACACAATTCGACGGTTCCATCAATACGTTACAATTAACCATGTTATGAGGTTGTGGTAGAGAGGACTCTATAGTCCTAACTTCGCCTCCAAATAAAGACATTTTTCATTTCATTTCATTACATACATATAATTAGTTGCATTTGTATTTTACACGAGTTACATATTTTAGCACTACATTCGTTAAACAATGCCCTTTAACACTATTTGATGGTTCCATCAATACACTACACACAGGTAGTTAGTTGCATTTGTATTTTACACCAGTTTCATAGCTGAGTGCTACAATAGAGTTAAACAATGCATATTAACAAAATTTGACGGTTCCATCAATACACTACACACAGGTAGTTACATTTGTATTTTACACCAGTTTCATAGCTGAGCGCTACATACGTTACACCTTGTAAATTAACACAGTCTGATGGTTCCATAGATACTGTGGGGATGGAGGACAGTTGGTTATGTGTTTTGTACAAGTCTTGTGTAAATAATGGAAATGACACGCAACAAAATACAAATGCATGAATCCAATATTGATTGTATTTGACAAGTTTTCTTGTACTCCCTTTCGGCCAGTTCATAAGAAAGGGAGCAATTCCGATTGTAATCAGTATAGGCCGATTTCTTTGATTTTCAAATTTTCGAAGGTTCCAGAAAAGTTGTTGTTTGTAGCAGGCTTCTCCGATTTATTGAAAAAAAAATAACTTATTGAGTCCTTATCAATACAGGTTTATAAGGCAAAGATCCACAATAGATGTTGTTAATTCACTAATATCTGCTATCATTAATGATCTAGATTCAAAGAAGTTAAGCCTTGGCATTTTTATTTACCTAACGAAGGCCTTTGATCTTGTAAACCATGAGAGGCTTCTCAGAAAGCTTTCTCTTCTAGGAGTTAGGGGTCGTGCTTATAGTTGGATCTCTACTTTTATCAGAGAGCGAAGTGTAGTTGTTCGGATGTCATTTGTAGGAAGGGATAGATGCCTAAATGTTGTAACTTCTTCTAGCGCTATCACTCGTGTAGGGGTGCCCCAAGGATCTGTTTTGGATCCCTTCCTTTTTCTCCTTTTTATGAATGATTTGCCACAGGAGGTTTGCCACTCTATTCTTTATCTCTACGGATGACACTTCCATAGCTGTTGGGGTTCCTGACCTACACTAGCTTGAAGTAAAAGCATGTAATGAAATGAAATCAGTAAGTCGATGGTTTCAGAAAAATTATCTTACAATGGTCACATCAAAAATTCATCTTGTTAATTTCAGCATTTCAAATTTGTCACAACCACCAAACGTGTTGTCCTTGAGTGTTGGTGGTTCTGTGTTACCACAGTGCAATGAAGTAACATTTTTAGGAATAGTGCTAGATAACAATTTGAAATTTCATAGCCACATGAGTAAAGTCAATATAAAAATAGCGTCAGGAATTTTTGTATTTAGAAGACTTGCGGCCATGACTGACACGTCACTTCTTCTTACTGCGTATTATGGCCTGGTTTTTCCTATTTAAACTATGGAGAAGCAGCTGGGGAGGTGAAAGTGCTCAAACCAACCTTCTATTTAGACTTTAAAAAAAGTGATTAGGACAGTTTTAAGAAGCAATACCGACTATCCTGTAAACAGATTTTAAGGATTATAGAATTTTTACATTTTTCACTCTGTGTATTTTTTACAGTGTATACAATTTTTTAGGAAACACACCCAAACCTTCTCTTGTACAACAACATAATTTACGAAATAAATATACACTCACCATTCCGAAACACAGAACATCATTTTTCGAGAGACACTTAACATACACAGGAACTAAACTCTTTAACGCTTTTCCTGCATCAATAAGGGGGACACTTGTGCCATTCGAACGGAGAGTTAGAGACTATCTTCTGGACGTGGCCTTCTATGGCGTTCGGGAGTTATTTTCAGGCGGATGCTGACAGTAATCTGTAGATTTGTATATAGATTTATATTTAGTATTAGTTTAGTAATACTTTATTATTAACAACATTTTCGCTATTTAAACTGACTCATGTCATGTAATTTACATTATCTACGAAATAAAGAAGATTGAATTTTAATTTGAGTTTGCAAATCACTGTTTATAGAAAAATATTTCCCTAAGAATGTGTATGGGAGTACAACAGTATTTTATGTCTTGGGGGGGAGGGGGGAATTAATACGACCATTGATTTTACTATATAAAGAGATACTCCATCCATATGGGAGAGTTGTGGCAAGGCCCCAAAACTGTTTTGAGGCCCCACGCTGCGCTGCGCATAGTCCTATTTCTTCTCTCTCTCTCTCTCACACGCTCTTCTATCTCTCTCTCACTTTCCTCCTTTTATAAATTTACTAGTATCTATAATAACATAATACGTGTAGTTTTATATATTTAAAACGTGAAGTTAATAATATAGGGTTATTACACTTGGTATTTACTTTACAATTTATAAACCGTAAAAAAGGTCCGATTTAAATGGGACAAAAACAGATATGTTTGATAAATCTATGTTATCAATATAAACTATTGAATTAGTATATCAGATTATTATTTGATTTACGTTAATATTGAACTAAGGCGATCATGGAAGCTTCGCTAATAGGATTATAAAAGGGTCGCGGCGGTGGGCGGTTAATGAGCCTGCAGGTCAGTTGGGGCTGCCTCAAGTTAGGATGGCGCGACCTATAACCCACTCTCCCATTCTCCAGACAGCCGCCCCACCCTCTCCTTCCTCAGGTCCCACATACAAACAACGTCCTGCTTAGATAGTTGCTTCCGTTATTCCATATTGCCAACGTTTATCCGGGTTCTCTGTTTTTATATTTGCCTGCATCTCTTTCGAATGATAAATAATACTGTGTTGATACTATTACAGTAAAACTCAGTGTGACATTATATTGAATAAAGAAATATTTATAACTGAATAAATTAAAGCACCATATTGCTTTATATGATTAACATACCGTGTATTTGTAAATAAACACACTTGAATAGACCGCTAACTTATCGGCCATGCTGGCGATAATTACTGCTGATTTAAATAAACATTTTCATATTATAGCCCATCTGAAAAATCTTTATTTATTGCATTTTAACCATCAATTAGGTGATTAAATCGACTGTTGTACTCAATCATTAATTTTTTCATATTCAATAGTTGATTAAAAAATAAATTGTTTTAAAATCCAATCAATGACTCCCATATCAATTATGAAATTAATCATCAAATATTCCAGGAATATATAATATAGTGAAATATTAAAAAAGGTGACGTTATTTATTTATTTGACAAAATAAATATTGAAATAAGCCTATGATATTTATATAGAATAATACTGGGCAAAATATAAAACCCAGGTGAGATTCAAATTTCATGATAGGGTTAGAAAAAATTATAACAAAACCACTAATTTACTTCTTTACAAGATACAAATAGCTTTCATCTTATGGCCTGATTCAGACAATCTGTGTATAGCCATTTAATTTAAAATAGCATTATTTTTTATTTTATTATAAACGTCTGTTTTATTATTACTGTCTGTAACATTAACATATTATTTGGTTCCAAGCATGATTGATTGTAAAATATTTCATTGTTTGGTAAATGGTCAGTTTTTATTTTTTTTCGGAATCATGAAGAGTTGTGACTCTTTATTACTTCTTGATAAAATCAATCTCAATGTCAATTGAAATTGGTTAGGAAATATTATCGTGATAGGATATATAACTAGACGACTGATTATTTCGATTCAATTTTCATTATTTTAATCAGGTTGAAATTATTGTAAATTTTGTTTATGTCCCCCTTTCAAAAATACCGTTCTATAACATTGATTGAATCAGTAAATGTACATTAATTTGCTCAGAGCCAGCTAATTATTTATTTTTTAAAAGCTTAACAATACTCTTAATTTCATCTAAATCTGCTGGAGTTATAAAGAAAGAATGTTGATAGTAAGTACGTAAAGGTGGAAGGGTATTGGAATGTACAACGGCTGGACGGCTATACTGGATTGCGATAAGGTGATTGTTTATCTTATCAATGACGGAAGGCTCACGCATAACTTCGCCATTTGGCAATTCAATTTGCTCGACTATTTTCTTTGAAAAACCACTTGATAAGTTATTTATTACCTTCAACTGTTCAGATACAGTTTTCTAATAATGTTGAATAACAATTTTTTTTGTAAAATTGATCACATGATTTATTAGTATATTTTGCAAAATATATTTAGAAAAACTCTGTCATATGGTCTTCTCTTAGAAATCTTATATAATTTTTTACGTCTCTCAAATTCATGTAAAATTGTTGGTGCTATCCAGGGACTAACAATTTAGAACTACAGTACCACCATTTTCTTAGTACTTCTAAATATACAATTAGTTAAAATATCAATAAACTTACAATACGCAGTATTTACATCATTTTAGATAATGCATAATGTTTTAACTAAACATCTGTAACACACTGTTATTTACATTGACAAAATTACAAAAACATGTCCCCTAACATTTTTCATATTCACAAACCCCTAAGGCCTAAATAAAAGATCGCGATTCCTTTCCGTGCAAGACAAACCACAGCAGGGAATAATATCCCACTTTGACCCACTATCAAGGCCAATCTGTGACAGTAGACAGGTGGAAAGGTGACAGTAGACAAGTACTTCCGGGTGAGTGTCTCAAAGAGAAAGAGAGAGAGAGTGAGAATGGGAGAATGAGAGGGAGTGATTAGTTTCCTTTACTGCTCACAGGTTGTGCAACCGAACAGTTGAAACTGGAGGCAATTTCAACCTCTTTAACTTGATTGACGACAGGTTGCAGCACGGTCGCTCCAATATTTCGTGCCTCAATATTTAACATTGGATGGAACTATCTTCTATGTATAGTAAAATCAATGATACTACCTTTTATCCAATGATGATGGGTGTATTGCTAGCTCTTTACACGTGTGTATGAGTCAGTGGTCAAAGTCACAATATATGTAAGGATGGGTGGGAGGGTCATCGTCACTCTGCATTTTAAATGGATGGACGTAGGATTACTTTTTAGCGACTTGGTTTATTTATTATAATACACACGGTATTAACACACACAGATTATGATACCACAACACAGATCTGACGTTGTCAAATCAAGTTGAAAATCTAAATAGCCGATAGGGTGCGACATTCACGTACATGCCACTTGGTCGTCATCTATATTGCAGGCTGCGATATGTGTGACCATTCCACCTGGTCGCTTCGTATACTGCCGTCAGACTACGACAAGTGCTCACATGCCACCTGGTCGTTTGCTATACAGCCGATAGTGTGTGACACGTGCATAATACCTCCTGAAAGTAACTTGCCCTACTTACAGGCTGCGATATACTTGAACAGGCTATGGAATATGTATACATGCCACCTGGTCATTACCTATACTACCGACAGACTATGACACGTGTGTACATGCCACCTGGTCATCGCCTATACTACCTACAGACTATGACACGTGTTTATATGCTTCATAAAACCGTGTTTATATGCTGGTCATCGCCTATACTACCGATAGACTATGACGTGTGTATATGCCACCTGGTCATCGCCTATACTACCGACAGACTATGACACGTGTGTACATGCCATTTGGTCATTGCCTATACTACCGACAGACTATGACACGTGTATACATGCCACCTGGTCATTGCCTATACTACCGACAGACTATGACACGTGTGTATATGCTACCTGGTTATTGCCTATACTACCGACAGACTATGACACGTGTGTACATGCTACCTGGTCGTCACTAAACTACCGTCAGACTATGAAAAGTGATGCCATCTAGTCGTTTGCTATACAGCCGATAGTCTGCGACATGTGCATAATGCCTTCTGAACTTTACCTGTATTGTCTACAGGCTCCGACATACTTGAAGAGGCTATAGAATGTGTATAAATGCCACCTAATCATAGCCTGTACTGCTTACAGGGTGAGACATGCTTGAACAAGCTGTAGAACGTGTATACATACCACCTGATCATCGCCTATACTGTCTGCAGGCTGCGAATTGCTTGAACAATCTGTAGAATGTGTATACATGCCACCTGATCATAGCCTATACTACCTACAGGCCGCGAAATGATTGAACAAGCTGTAAAATGTGTATACATGCCACTTGATCATCCCCTGTACTGCCAACAGGCTACGACAAGCGCGTATAAATACCTGGTGGTATTTATCTTACTTAACCATTCCTGGGAGGATGTGAAATTTACTTGGGGAGAAAGCCAGCGTTATCAACTCACTTAATTCATCTTTGTACCAGAAATATTCAGTGAAATGTGGGACGCTGGCTTATTCCATAGGACCAGAATAAATATAGAAATGCATCTCGAATAGTAATTTGTAGGAGCTTATGGTAACTGATGGTTGTCGACCCGTTATACAGGAGCAGTATGACGTACCTAGAGCTTAAAGAGACTAAATAGAATTGTGTTTAAGTACTTTTGTGTTTCTTTAACATAATTACTTTAATATAACAGCTTTTAAATGAGATATCGCTTTTTTATTTTAATTCATTATTCATTATTCATCTCTAAGACGCCGATCGTAGAGATATGAGCGAGTATGAGGGGAGAATGAGTGTGATGAGTGTGGATGAATGAGTGTTCTTTACACTCATTCATGTATATATGTATGTGATGAGTGTTCTTTTAAAGTTAATTTTACAAATTAACTTTAAAAGAAGGATGTAAGTAAACAACATGACTGACAAACATTCTGTAGCACTTTGTTGTGTATGTATGTAAACACATTTATGTGTGTGAATATGTGAATATGTGTGTGTGTGTGTGTGTGTGTGTGTGTGTGTGTGTGTGTGTGTGTGTGTGTGTGTGTGTGTGTGTGCGTGCGTGCGTGCGTGCGTGCGTGCGTTCGTTCGTGCGTGCGTGCGTTCGTGCGTGCGTGCGTGCGTTCGTGCGTGCGTGCGTGCGTGCGTTCGTGCGTGCATGTGCGTGTGTTTGTGCGTGCGTTAGTGTGTGTGTGTGTGTGTTTTTTTTTTGTTTTTTTTTGTATTTATAGGCTATGATGTTAATAATTTATTACCAGATGTATAAACGGAGTTATGTTTAAAAATATATACAGTATACAGTCATTCTCTTAAATTACATTGTACCACCCCAATTTCAATAAAAAATTTAATTATATTTGATTTCATTTATATTTCTGTAGATAGTTCTAGTTGGTCAATTCACGCTCAATACCAGCAGAGTTAGATCCGGAAACTTCAGCAATTTACCTTACAACTACAAAAACTATCAAACCATTCAATATATCGTGGTTGTAACAGATATAATGGAGCTTGGAAAGTTCTTTCTTACTTATTACTTCCTATTAATTGATAGTATGTTTCAAGGATATTAGTTTCATTGTAAATTTTGAAATAGAAAGCTAAAATTACTTAACTACGTATTTAAAAAATATTGACCAATCTATAATATAAATGTGTGTTTTGTACTTCTCACATTAATTTTACTTTAAGACAATTGTTAATTTAATAATTAATTTTAAATTGTATATGCAATAAATTGAAATATATAATTTTTAGGGAATTACTATTACAAATCCTTCTTTGTTTAGGTTTTTATTTATCTATTTAAAAAATCCAAATTTACTAATTTAAATGGCTCAATTTGGTTAATAATCAGTTAGAAAGTATTTCACATTTTTCAGTAATTATCTTTTTTCGTGGTTTAATGATTTTCTTAGTGATGTTATTTCTGCACGAACTTAAAACATTCATGACTCCATGTCTGTTGATATTTAGCGAATATAAAGAAATGGAAAATGTTTGATCGATATATTTCAGTTTTAGTAGTTTCAGTTTCAACGATTTTAATCCAAATTTACTAAAAATAGTACATTTATGAAGAAAGTCTCTCATAAGAAAAAATTTCAATGTATTTCTTAGTTGTATTGTAGTCTTCCTATTTATTGAATTATATCAGAGAGAGCATTTTTAAAACACTGAAAACAGCGATGACATGTTGAAATTTAGAGCTCGTCCTTTCATCAATATTCGGAAGAAATAAAGGCCAAATTGTTTAACCTTAATAAAGGGGAGGTACTAGAAAAAATCAGAAAGTGTGTCGACTTTTATTCTAGTTTTCGGTCAGTGCGAATCATAAGGCAAAGGTTAAATTTTTTAAAGGGATGTCCAATCTAAATACTTTTGTAGATCGTGTAAAAAATACAATTAGATAGTTGTATCTTTGTAAAAAATGTAACAAGTTATAAGATGTTTGTTTCAAAAATTTCTCGAACATATTCTCAATATGTTGAAATACAACATTCTACTACTCACAGTACTTATAATGTGAAATTATCATTAACTCCAACGTAAACCCCTGAAGCATATATATTCATTGGCCAATTTTAAGGATTTAAATTTTGAAAAATTCTTGAATAAATGCATATGGCTGAATGATTTTTTTTACAATTTGTTGGTGTTTTTAATCATTACAAGATAAGTACAAAATGTACAAATATTAAGGTAATGATTTCATTAATCCACGTTTACCTTCCCCAGGCCAGAGGGACTCACGGGAGAGTTAAACCTCGCTACTTATATACAGATACTTATGGGTACTTGCATACTTAAGAACATCAGATTCATTCTTGTGTGAAACCCTCATGTCTCAGGAAGGTAAGCGTGGTTTACCGAAATCGATTATCATAATATTTGTACATTTTTATTCAAATATTGTAATAAGTTTCTATTGTGTGATGGTCACTTGTACATTGTTCCTGCCGACACTTACTATGCTAAGAAACAGTTTGTTACTATTTCAACTGTGTTTTTTATTAATAATTAGTAAAGTGTTTTTTACATGTATATAAAAATCATTAAAATAAGAGTTTGATACACATTGAACAATCAAGATTATCCATTGCAATACTTATAACATAGCATATCAAACATAGTAATTATTATAATATCGTAACGGAAAAGATTCGTAAAAGGTCCGTTTAACCCTTTAAATTTGTTTTTTATCAAATAGATACAAAATGGCCGACCATTTCAGCCCCACCCAAATTATTTAACAATTATCAAGTTATAAGTTTTCAGTTACGTCGCTAACATCTCGGTATATGGCCCGATTAAATAGCATGAGAAATTCATAGCAACATATTAAAATTATTAATAATAATATCTGAATTATGTATTCTTATCAATATCAGTAAAATCGTGAAATTACGCTGAATTAAAATATCACGTTGTGCTAAGTGTACTTACGATGGCTCACTTCTTCGGAAGCATATTTCCGAAAACAAATTAAGTTTAATATTATGCTTATTTATCTGGACACTACAAAACATAACCCGTACATCAGGTGTCAAAGTAAACGATATGCATAGTTAATTAATTTAAATTGTTATATTACTGATAGTATTAAGTTAATTATTACGTTACGCTATTACTGCTATTACGTTATCACTTTGATCCTCTCAATCATCCATTCCGATGGAACTTGTTTGGAATGACCCCAATACATAATCCCGTACTATCATTGTTTGCAATGTGACCCTAATAAAAGCTGATCTCCCCTCGAAAGCAGACACAAAGTTTTAACATAACTCAAACTATATAACTCAAATGATTTAACATTTGAGATTATATATTTTAAATAAAATTAGTTTTTATAATTTTACAATAGCTTTAAAAACTTCGGTTTTTTGCGTGGTATTTTTTAAAGGTTTTGCATGGTAAAATATTTGAAAATAATAAATCTACTACTTATGAGTTTGATTTTTATAGTTAAAATGCAACAGACTGATACACATTTAAATGTCTAACACTATTTAGGTTCAAAGCTGGTACATACTAACTATCTAAATTAATACTTGATTATAAAGAATGTAATATAAATAATGTCGAGCTGCAAGCTGTTGCTGAAAGCTCTCTGTTAGTCCAATTACATAGGGACTAATGGCAAGATATAAATATGACACATGGAAATATCAAGAGATACAGCATATTGACAGCAGTAGGTCAGATTACTTCAAGCGGAGTGAAATAACGATGCTTTTAGCTTTCTTCGGCTTTTATTGAATCGAAAAAGCATTTCAGTGTCATTTGTTGACATTTCGTTACGACCATCATTTCTATGACGTGTTGACCTTTGCTAGCAAAACGCTGCGGCATTTCTATCCACACAACTCACTTTCACCATATTTAAATGAAAAACCACTGCAAATGCCTTTAAAACAAACAAAAACGCACTTTTCATATAAGGAAATACTGTAATATAAGCTCAATATTTTAGAGACCATGTTTATTGACATTATATTTTCTACTCATTATGGAATACTTATCGTTTTACATATAGTTGCATGTATGTACATAAATTTAACAGCATTTTTTATAAAC
This sequence comes from Stictocephala bisonia, assembly GCA_035578905.1. Taxonomy (NCBI): domain Eukaryota; kingdom Metazoa; phylum Arthropoda; class Insecta; order Hemiptera; family Membracidae; genus Stictocephala; species Stictocephala bisonia. The sequence continues at coordinate 1,179,184 of JAQJVL010000112.1, forward strand.
ACTCTCTTTGAAAAAGATAAAAATGTTACATTTATTTTAATGTATAATTCTATAATATAATGTAATCTGTAAGAATTGAGTACCTATTAATTTGATAATTATTGTAGTTAATATTATCAAAAAATTAGAAATTTTTTTATCTAATATAAAATATACATTGAAGTGTCAGAAGTACTAGCGTTAGTTTAATATCAGTGAAGTTTCATGAGTACCTTTATTATCATTTGTTCTTCCTCGTATTACTTATTTGAAACAAGAAAAATATTTCATTTTCATGATAATACACTGCAATAAAGTGAAAGTATATTTTAAAAACATAAAGTTAGATACTGTATTTGTTTTAAAATAAACACAAATTGTGCTAAATTACTAAAGCCACTGATTACACCGTTCACAAACTCACTACCTAATGAATAACTATTATTTTAATAACAAAAACATATTTATTTATAAATCTTTACTAAAAAATTTATCGTAACAATGAACATAAAATAAAAAAAGTCATCAAGAAAATTTTATAAAGTTCCCTCACATACATTACTACATACATACTAATTAGGCATGAAACATAAAATTACTTAAGTATATTACTGCTTACTAGGATACAATAGTCGTGCGTAATTATACGTTGATTTAATAAATTCCTTCCTATTCAACATAAAACTTCTCATTTATTATTAATATTATTATTCTTATTTTAATTAATGTTATTCTTTAAATAAGAAAGTTGTTTTCTAATAAGTTCACCATACAAAAGTTACCATCTATAAGTTTTTGGATCCGCTATAACGACCTTTGGTATCAGCAATTAATGTATGATTGTAAAACAATTACTATCATAAGTTATTTCCAAACTTTTGTATGGTTTAATTAAACCTGATTGAATTAATACATTTTATAACCAATAGAGGTAAGATGTAGGTTAGACAAACTTGTATTCAGACGTGGCGTGTCTGGGGACAAACCTCACTAGACTCGACCTACTGGCCCAACAAGACACCACTTCACTCGATGTGGTGTGTCTGGGGACAAACCTCACTAGACTCGACCTACTGGCCCAACAAGACACCACTTCACTCGATGTGGTGTGTCTGGGGACAAACCTCAATAGACTCGACCTACTGGCACCACACGACACCACTTCACTTGATGTGGTGTGTCTGGGGACAAACCTCAATAGACTCGACCTACTGGCACCACACGACACCACTTCACTCGATGTGGTGTGTCTGGGGACAAACCTCAATAGACTCGACCTACTGGCCCAACAAGACACCACTTCACTCGATGTGGTGTGTCTGGGGACAAACCTCAATAGACTCGACCTACTGGCCCAAAAAGACACCACTTCACTCGATGTGGTGTGTCTGGGGACAAACCTCAATAGACGACCTACTGGCCCCACATGACCCCGCTTCACTCGATGTGGTGTATTTGGGGATACCTCACTAGACTCGACCTACTCGCCCCACACGACACCACTTCACTCGATGCGGTGTGTCTGGGGACAAACCTCACTAGACTCGACTTACTGGCACCACACGACACCACTTCACTCGATGTGCTGTATTTGGGGATACCTCACTAAACTCGACCTACTGGCCCCACATGACACCACTTCACTCGATGTAGTGTGTCTGAGGACAAACCTCACTAGACTCGACCTACTGGCCCCACACTACACCACTTCAGTTGATGTGCTGTATTTGGGGATGACTTCACTAGACTCGACCTACTCGCCCTACACGACACCACTTCACTTGACGTGGTGTGTCTGGGTACCAACCTTACTAGACTTGACTTACTGACCCCACACGACACTACTTCACTCGATGTGCTGTATTTAGAGATGACCTCACTAGACTTGACCTACTGGATCCACCCGACTGTACTTCACTCTACGTGATGTGCCTGGGAACAAACCTCACTAGATTCGATCTTCTGGGCCCCACACAATACTACTTCATTTGACGTAGTGTGTCTGGGCTTGAACCTCACTAGACTCATCCTATTGGCACTGCACAACTTTACTTCATTCGACGTAGTGTGTCTGGGGAGAAACCTCACTACAGTCGACCTACAGGCCCCCGCAAGATACTATTTTACTCGACGTGGTGTGTTTAGGGACAAACCTCACTAGTTTTAATCTACTGGCCCCGCAAGATACTATTTCACTCGGCGTGATGTGTCTGGGGACAAACCTGGCTATACTCGAAATATTGGCTTCGCACGACTTCACTTCACTCGACGTGGCGTGTCTACGAACAAACCTCACTAAACTCGACCTACTGGCTTTGCATGATACTACTTCTCTCAACATGTTGTGTCCAAGGACAAACCTAATTAGACTAGACCTACTGGCCCCACACGATATTATATCACTCGACGACTTGTGTATGGGAACAAACCTCGCTATACTCGAAATGCTGTCTCCACACAACACACTCGACGTGGTGTGTCTGGGGACATATCTTGCTAGATTTGACCTTCGAGCCTTGCACAACACTACGAAAGTGCATCGCTATCAAAAGTGTGATAGGACAGAAATTTATTGGGAAATGATGTTTTACACAGTAGATTAGATTCTTATGGGAAATTAAATGCACATGAAAATAATGATGATCGAAATGTTAATATCAGTCACATAACGTTGAAGAGGTTTAGTAGCTCACCTTAATTTCAAACGGAAACCAAGTTACAACTTTACTTACATCTGTATATATCACTTAAAAAATCACCGGGCTTTAGGATAGTTAAGACAACTGATCTTAATCAAAGAACTCTACAGTGCACTGCAATTGATATTATAAAATAATAATATACGGTGCTAGCTAAATACCATGCTTCACTCCACAATGTATTAAAGTGGAAGTAGTGAAAAGTTCCGAGAAGAACAATAAAGAAGAAAAGAGTGGAAACGTGTTCAATATTCCGACAAATCATATGAACTGTTTGAAATTTTATAGTGCAAAAGAAACTCCCTTATATTAAAGAATAAACCCTTCTAATGTATTGTTGATAGCAAAATACAGTAAACAAAAGAAAGGACCAATGAACGGTATCTCGTATTCCATTCTCGTATTCATTATAACTAGGGAGACATCCAGGGTGGTGGTCCATGATGAATTCCAAATATCCAAATAGCCCAGCCCTGTACAGCATTATAATTTAAAGTTTCATAATAAATGGGACTATTTTTCCGTGAAAATCGAACAATAGACGAATTTGAAATAAGGCTCGTTTGGATTCTATGGTGTAAGAAATCTGTAAATTTACTAAATGAAAGCTGTTCTGTGCAAACAACAGACAAAAATATTTTATTTAAATAAATCATAAATAAAAATGAGACTATTTATAATAACAGTGATACAAACTGTTGTTCAATAATTATTACTAGAAATTCAAACGAAATGTACTCAAGTTGAATACAATATTAATATAACATAGTAAATACATTACAATGATCGATGTCACGAACCAACATCATATTATAAAGATATCCACAGATAAATCTCTTGTCCACAAGGGACTGTCTATGTTAATACCTCTGGTCCGAGATGGTAAACAAGGTTTACCGAGATCGTACACATAATACTGACTAAGTAGGCCAACCACTATCTTATACATACTACGTCAAACTTGTGTTGAGCGGCGTTTCTTGTATGTATCGTACTTGTTACCAATATAAATACATTACGTATACCTAATTTATAAGAACATAATTACACCTAATTTCAATTCCTTTTAATTTCTAAAGCATTTGAAGTGTGTAAAAAATGCATGAAACTGAATTAAGAAAATTAAACATTTAACTGAACCACGCCAATTACTGTGCATGCCTTTTTTCAGTCCAGAAACATCTAGCTATTGGTAAATTATATCAAATCAATGAACCTAAATAATGTGACAGAAAGGGAGAACTTTCGAACTATTGTTCATTTGTTAAATAATGATTCCGATGATTAACGTCTATACAAAACAATAACTTTATTATCGTTTAGGAGACAAATAATTGCCAATTTAACACTGCAATGAGTACTTTTTATGTTATAAACAATTTATCAATTCTTAGATCACATTTTATTCAAACAAACAATACATTGATCATAATTACTATTTGGGTCATAATTCAATAAAATAAGGCGAGAAAATATAATAAATCAGATGAAAGTGTGTGGTCTGGGTTGAGAAAAGTGTACATTGATCCAGGCTTTGTTAAACGAATAAGATAATAATAGAATGAGAACAGCTAGCATGCACCAAATACGTTTGATTTTATTTAATAATAAAATAGTCCACACATTTATAAAACTTATCACAAATCCTCGTATATTAAATTCCATACTCGCACAATGCGGTTGCTTCATTTATAAAATATAACTATTTTATCAAAGCTGTAACATTTTCTGGATATTAATCTTATCTGACAGCGACATTGACAGATAAGGCCTGTCGTAAAAGACGTAAAGATAAGGCCTGTCGTAAAAGACGTAAAAGGCCTGTCCATTTACGCCAGGTCCAAATTGATTCTTTATTCGGTATTTCAAACGTCACGAGTGATTTGCCGGCCAATGCATAAAATGTTATTTTTTCATTCCAAAGGAAATGTGTATTTAATCATAAAGATGTGAGATTCAATTATTATTTTATACGTCTCAAAAAGATTATTTACATTTAAGACGCTGACACAGCTTAGCATTACCTTCCTTTACCATGCATTAGGAAAACACGAATGTTTATTTGAAAGTGGATGAATATGGCTGACCTGTGTAGTCTTGTTATTAACTGATTACGACTAAGCTCAGAAAGGACCGTTTATTAACAGCCCAATAGGAAGGATAACAATGGGATATACAGCTTTAAAAGGAATTTCATCCACGCAGTATAGTCTGATTTTCAACTATCGGACAAGCGCAATAGGTATTCTGCTTTCTTCTTACACTACATTTGGGCACTGACTACCAGCCTACACGGACACCCTAGACTTCTGTAGCAATGTCCATGTCGATGGCAACCATTGAGTGCATGCCATGCTGGTATTAAGAGACCGAGCATATAACCTATCGGATACCATAGCAACAACACTTTGTCCCCGAGTATTTGCGTTGTAACACTGGTGCTGAATTACAAGATACTAAAAATTACAGTCTTACTTTTGTAGAATTATGTGAGTAAATAGTAGATTGTAAAATTGAAAAATTACTCTCCACTAACTTAAATTTTAGAATACTGACATGGCTTAGTTTTAGTATATTCTTAACTGTATTAAATTTTAAATTTAAACCAAATGTTTTCAGGGTTAACGTTCAGTCTTAGGAGGCCGCTGAACTGGCATACTTGTTTTATTACCAGTTGGGTGGCTCAATATGCTTAGTTAGTGGAGTGACATAATGAATGGGTGTTTGGGAGCCCTGATATATATATATATATATATATATATATATATATATATATATATATATATATATAAATTAAAATAATATAAGCTCAACAGGTAGTAGCAGGACTACATATTACCATGTGTTTACTGGCACTCACTTTCCACTTTTCTCCAAACGCTTATGGTATTTTATAGACGGAGTCTTCACTCACGTCCCTCCTTCGACCTACGGCCCAAGGGCCATCCTCTTTATGGCGAACTAACTTATAGCAGGTCTGTTATTAAATACTAAAATGTCTAGAAAGTAAGTGACTTTTCACATATCTCTAAAAATAAAACTGTCCTTAAGAACAATTTTCCATAAGCATTTCACACAATGGTGGAACAATATTGTTTTATTATAAAACGATGCATTACAGATTTTAGTAGATGTAGATTCTAGTGATGCATTACAACACTTTATCAAAACTTTAACTGAAGCTACGTTCCATTAACAACCGTTTCAGAATGGTTAAAATAGCTTATAATAAATTGAAGCCACTTCTATCGATATATCTTTTGAAAAGACATGATTGGTGGTTATGAATGTTTTTATTTATATTTCTGTATTTATATTGTCAAAAGCTATTTTTTAATCGCCTTAATACTAAACCCATAATTTCCAACATTTAGGTCACTACTTCAGAAGTCAACGTCACCCTTCTGACCGGAGGACATCAAGTACAAGGCTTTTTGGTTTGCCGAAAAGCAGATCAATATACATGGTTCGAATTCCACAATAAACTGTAAAGTTTCTTTGGCAAATGAGCTGTTAGCCTAATAAATGTCCCTTTCTCTGGACAGTGAGTTAATAGCAAGTCTACAAAGATCAAAGTCATTCTTCAACCATAGCTTGACGAAAGGTTGAATAATGATGTAGTTTACTCATAAGTAAAGAAACCATTTCTATTAAACTGTATTTAAGTACATACAACCGGCTAATCTACCTAAAATGAAAATTATTAAATTAGAATTGCTGGAACTGAAATATTACTTTATTAGTGCGAAGTAAATTTTTACTTTTCTAATTCTTAACTTTTATCAAATTTAAATGTAAATATATTTTGTAGGACTAAATATCCCTAACTTTGTCACATTTAATTCCGTTCAATACAGTTCCAGATTATATAAGTTTATATTCCTTTACAATTTTAAAACTAACTGTTTGATAAATAACTACACTCTACTCTTGAGTAGTGTGGTGTTCTTGATGCATTATTTTCTTAGCATTTGATACTTATAGTTATAATTTATCATATTATATTACAGTTGAAACAGCATGAATATAAATAGGTCAATAAGAAGTAATTAATTAATAGATTATTTAAATAACTAAAGTAATATACATTGTTGTCATTGAGGTCATACTTCCGAATAATATATATATAAACATAAATCAGATAACATTTAAAGTGTAAGAAACATAAGATGTATTAGTTCTTAAAATAATAAGAATAATAAAAATTTATTTTCTCAAAACAAAAAAAACATATATAATTCATACAACATTATAAAACAATCCAATATACATTAAACCATACAAAACAGAATGTAACTTAACCTATTTAACAAACACAGAATAAAGCCGAGCAGATATAAAGGTTTATTGAAGTATTGTTGCATTGAGAAAATATGCGAATAGCCTTCCAAGGCAATGCCTGAGTGGAGGTAATTCTATACAACATTTCAAAAATGTTAAATGGCTAAATTATTCAATCACCTGTATTATATAAATAAAAGTAGATTCCAAACGTCAATAAAGTACAATATTACATAAATAGTATCTATATTATATCTAAAGCATACAAAATATTATTTATGATGATGTACTTAAAAAAGGAAAAAACACATAATGCAATTTAAACATAAAAAACCAACGAAATACATTCTTACACATACATAATATATTCACATACAAAAACTTACAGAAATATGTTGAACCTGTTTGGTAAATTGGAATGGCAGCCCTTTTAGTTTGTAAAAATATCTACGTTGAGAATTAGGTGGATTTAAAGTTCAGAATAACACTTGTATACTTCCCCCAAGTTTTGTATACAACTGAGAATATATTTATTATAAAGTGCATTTAAGTCGTTATGTGTGTCATTAATTAATTCTATTAGTTTTATTTTAAAATATTAAATTAAATGTTATAGAAACAAAATACATGTAATATTTTGATTTCAAAACAAATTTTAAATGCGATTATAAAATATACAGTTTTCCATTTTGAATAGTTTTCCAAAACTACAAATCATTGTTTCTTTAGTACTTTCCTAACTGAAATTTCCTTTGCCCTACCAGTCTTCAAAGTGCAGTTTGGCCACTTCTTAGCCTGAAACTGAACTGCTAACTAGAGCCACTAGTACCACAGTTCTCGTTGCTTTATCTTACAAAACCTTCTTATAGCCTGCAATAAAAGGGAACAACTTATACAAACTGCAAAGTACAAGGTTCATTTTACTTAAATGTTTAATAAATATCAACTAATTTTATGAACGAGAGTAATATTAATAATTTTGTTTTAACTTCACCCACCAGTTACCATGGGCCTGTAGATCTGTGCGTGAACTTAGTTAAATGAGTGAAGTACCGACCGTTAGCTCAGTTGGTAATTCGAACCTTGGACTTTGCCCTTCGTAGTTCAGACTTAGCCACTGAGCCACCACGCAGGCAAATGGACAATAATAATAATCTTTATTGTCTTCACTTAGTAAAAACGTATTAAACATACAATGTATAACATAGTAAATTAATATGAAATCAATGTAAAATAAAAATGTTAAAAAAATAGTTGATAATCTTCTTACAGTAGTTTAAAATCTTCAATTCTATATAGACAATTTATGGTCAAGTAATTTTTCAATGTTTTCTTGAAAGTATCTTCTTTTAGATTTCTTATGTGTATTTTATAAAAAATGTTGATTGAATTGTTTTTAAACTATGTATTAATTTATACTATGTATAATAAATTCTTCTTATATCATCTTTGTTTCTTGTAGAGTAGTTATGCATACTACTTTGCATTGTAAATTTAGAAATATTCTGGTTTATATATAATAAGCAGTGAATAAATCAGTATTTTAATAAAATATTTTTAAAATCTAATCTAATCTATTTTTGTATTAGATTAAAATAATAATTGATATTTTATATTAGATTAAGAATATAGTGGATTTGTAATGTAAATTTAGGAAATCTCACAACTAGCATTAACCTAGATATAACATTATTTATTTATGCATTAGAAAATATATTAAAATAAATCCGAAAATGTCTAAATCTAAATCAGAAGATAAAGAACGTACCTCTTACAATGAATAAAGTTCACACACAGGTCTGTAGGCTCATGTGAACTAGTGAGCAAAGTTTTTTTTTTATTTATTCTTTTTTAATTAAAAGGAAAAATAAAGTAATTCTTACATAAACATTTTGTGAACACATATTTATGTAAGAATTCATGTCATAAAATACATGACCTCCCAATTAATTAGGTTAGAGTGTTAGTTAATCATCTCGCAATTATAAAGAATTTCTTAACGCCAAAGTTAATAAATATTTCGTTGTTAGTTTGATATTTATATACAAATATATTGCTACTTAAACTTAAAAAATGAGATTTTTTCACCCTGATTGATGATAGATTATTGTATGAGCGTATTGTTGTTACTTTTTGTATTGTATTGTAGAAATATTATTACTTTTCATACAATGATAATATGCAATAGAACCTCGACAGTTTAGAAAACAAAATACATAATAAATACTCTGAACACTGAACACTGAAAGTCTCTTTTACAAGGTAGAAATCTAATGTAGTAAGTGTTTCGTGTATTTTTACTATTTATGAAATAATATATTAATTACAAAAAAACTCTTCTGACATTAAATAAAAATATAGTCTAGATTGGAAAATTCCTTGGGATGAAATGGCCCCTTTTTTAACATCCTGTTGACCTAAATTATTGCAAGAATCTAATTTATCGACAGTGAAATCCAGAATTCTTATACTGGAATGTGGGCTTCTTATACAAGCTCTCCCCGATAGTTTCGTCCATTAATTATACTAGACTGCCTTCTAGCACATTATTAGGATTTTAAAGAACATTTTTACAAAAGCGATTTTAATCATCTGAAAAATGTCCAATCAAAATAAATTAATAATCCACCTCAAGTACCCATTTTGTTTTGTCTTAAAATAAGTAAGATGTTATACAACTAAACAATAAGCCAGTCTGTTGGAACCGTTGTGATATTCCAGATTTTATAATATGTATTTCACATAAATTATAATAAATTATCAATTATATTAGGACATTAAATAGATTTATGAGCTACTCCCAGGCCATTCGTATAAGCGTGGCTCAGATTTAAAATAATTGCAAACTTAATAAATAATTAATTGCAAATAAATCAAATACTGTTTCATTACCAAATATATTTATGTATTAAGTCATTACACAACTGATGAATCCCCCAGGGATAAATGCATTAATTACTTAGTTACTACTTTAATACCTCATTGAAACATCATTAAGCTTGTAAAATTAGATTATCCTATAAATAACGTTTTTATTTAGGTTAATAATGAGTAGTATATGTTCCGTTTTGTGGTGTTGATTAATACAATGTAGTTGGATTTCCCAACGGGCTGTTTTGAATGGCAACCTTTTAATATACAACAAACTTTGTATTTAATATTCATAATTTATACTAACATGAGATAATAATAATATCCTTTGTTGCCATAAACACAATACATTTTCGTATAGCATGCATCAAAATGAAGTAAAAATTAAACAATTAAATAGGTTAAAACAAATATAAATATATGTAATAGCCTACACAGGAGTCGTTATAATATTTTATTTTAGTGCACAGTCATCTCTAAAAACTCCGATACGCTATAGAAAGCTCCATTGACGAAGAAGCACCGCAATTTCCCCTCAAACAGTGTTCCGTTGGGCTAGCCTCTTATATCTTCCGGTAACGCGTTGATCAGCTTGGTCCCTACTTCGGATGGCAGTGCTTCGTAAGCCCGGAGCCTATGCTGTTCGGTTCTGAGCATGTTCCACCCTCTGGTGTTATGATCATGCACGTCCCTTCCCCTTGTTAATGTATATTTATTTTGACAGTATCGAACTGTTTCAAACATATAAAGGGACGGAAGTGTTAGCATGTTTAACATTTAAACACTTTTTCTGCAAGAATCTCTAAATCCCAATTTTGCAATAATTCTCACAGCCTTTTTTTGTATAGTAAAACATCTAAAAAAAATTAAAACTTGCACAGCCCCCCACAACGTAATTCCATACGACAGGTGTGGATATTTAAGACCGTAATAAGCTATTCTTAATAATTGGGTGTTACAAAACTGTACCAGATGTCTAAGTGCCTAAATTCCAGAGGATATTATATCACATATAGCATCTATGTGTGCATTCCGCTTGAGTCCTCTGTCAAGGTGTATTCCTAGAAATTTGGTCTCATTTACTTCTTCAGTTTCAATATCATTGAGTATTACTGATGGACCACAGTCTTGGAGTGCTCTACGTCCAGAAAAAAGTATTTAATTGGATTTTGACTCGTTTGTTTGTAAATTAATGTCTAATAAAGATTGAATACAAACGTTCAAATTAATAAAACGTTGTTTTTCCAATGTTTCTTTACAATTTACGTGGAATGTTATATTTGTATCATCAGCAAATTTTACCATCTGACCTTCGGTCAATGAGTACTTTAGATGATTTACATACAATAAGAAAAGAACTGGGCCAATGATAGATCCCTGTGGGACACCATGCTCACCAGTCATACTTTTTAGAAGAAGTATGTTTATTTCCGAAGTGTGAGTGGTTGCGAAGATATGATTTCAGCCATGAGAGTGGAATTCACCATATACTACTATTGTTTAATTTTGAAATTAGAATTTTGTGATTTACACAGTTGAAGGCTTTGGACAAGTCCAAGAAAACACTAAAACTAGATTCTCTTCTGTCCAGTGATTCCATGATCGTATCAAAACAGCCTCAATTGTGCTTTTCCTCTTTCTAAAACCAAATTGTTCATTATTGAGAATTTCAAATTGATCAAGAAATGAAAGAAGTCTATGTAGGAACAATTTTTCAAAAACCTTACTGAAAATTGGGTGAATTTATACGGGTCTATAATTACTTACCGAATTAGTTTCCCATTTTTTTAAAATAGGGACAACCTTAGCTTTTTTCATCAGGCTTGGAAAATAACCAGATTCAAATGACAGGTTAACTAGTTTGGTTAATGGGTTCAGTAGATTATGGAAACACTGTTTAAGGAGCCATGTGGACACACCGTACGTATCCGTCGAATGATTTGGCTTCAAGTCCCTGAACATTCCAGCCACCTCCTCCTCCACCATAGGAGCCAACCACATGGATGCCTGTACATCCATTGCAGGGACTTGGTTGTTGGTCGAAGAAGAACGTGTTCCGTCATTTACTAAAAACTCATTTAACTTCTCTGCAATTTCGTAGGGATCTTTCACTTTATTGTTGTTTATCAGCAACTGTTTTGGACCTCCTTGCTTTTCCTTTCTAATATTATTGTTTATTACTTTCCAAGTTGTTTTTGATACATTACTTGAGCTTTTTAGTTGTTTAATGACGTTGTATGCCTTAGCTGCTTTAATCACTATTTGCAAATTCTTTTGTAGTTTTTAAAAAAAATTTTAATTTTTCACTAGTTGATATTTTGGACCTTGAATAATAAATACTCTTTTAATTTTGTTCTGGAAGCCAAAATTCCTTTTGTTATCCAGTTAGAATGAATATGTTTTATTTTCCTCGTTACCCTTTTTTGAGGACAGGAAGTATCCAAGTGGTACATAAAAATTATATAAAAAGTGTTGAACATGTACTCAACATTGGCACAGTCATCAAGAAAATTCCAGTTTTCATTGGCCAACGATTTACATAGGGCATTTATATTATCAGGATGAGTGGTACGGCTCACAACAGTTTGGGGAGGTGCTGTATCTGGTTCAATACCAACAAGGTTCAATAATGGTAATCACTTAAGACTATGGGATACCCCTGCGCTCTTCACGTGCCAATTTAGTAACTCGCTGTGCTCGTTACACCTCGGCCTTTGACTTTGACTACAAATAATAGTATATTAAGTGTATAACGTAAAATCTCAGTACTACATTAATTTACATTATCTCACTCATATTACGTTTTATGAGTACAGTGTAGACCCAATAATATTATCTTATTTCAAATGAGTTCATCATATTTGTTTTTGTTTAACAGCTGAATATTGATTAAATATATAAAATAACCGCATTATATTACCATTGAAACCTTCAAGTCCAGTAGAGCGGAGTCCTACAATGCAATGCGAATAAAACCATGCTTATACATATGAAAGATCTAATCTCCTCAATATTAAAAACACCGTTGTTTTTATCCCAACAGCTGTGAAAACGGGAACATCGTAGTTGGGCCTAAACCATACCTGAGGTATCCCTAAAACATCCTAGTTGCGCCTTGTACCCAAAACCTGGCCCAAGAGAACATCCTAGTTGCGCCTCAGCGGCAAGCCTTTGTGATTTGCCATCCAGGAAAATGGAAGCTCTGTACCATGATAAATTGATGGCTACCACAAACGAAGTTTTTATTAGTTAACTGACAATAGAATAAACATTAAGTCAACTTGGTGGGACAGATTGTCGTAGGGACACTTTATCCTCCATGTGCTAAAATCAGAAATGGCTCAGTTTGTCCTTACGCGTAAGTACAAACTGAGCCTCTCTCTGAGGTCCTTGGTTTTTGCCTATGACTATCCAGTAATAACACTAAATCTGGGTTTGGTTTCTGAAGCTGAACATATTTTAATGACTTTAATTGCATTCATACAGTTTGACCTGTAATGCTTTTAGTGCACATTTATGTAACATTCATTAGCACAAATCACAAGCTACATAATGACCTTTTATGTAAAAATAAGAGTACATTCATCTATAACTGACTATTAGGCCTAATAGTTTTTGAAACTAAAGCAACAAACGTTTGCTTATCGTAAATGATACACTCGTATATTTATATGTTTATTTTGGTAATACCTCTCATAGGAATACATTTGTTTAGTTGTATTAATGTTTTAATATTAAGTAGTTTTTTTATTTATATTAATCTGAGTCCCTAACTGACTACTGGTAACAAGGTTACTACAAATAGCAATCCATGTTACATGTTATCAATATTAAGTAGTAGCCTACTAAGTATTTAGTTACTTAAAAATTAGTTATGTATGGTAAAAATTATTTAAATTTATTAATCTATATACATCTTTAATTTGAGCAAATTCTACCAAAAATACTTAAAGTAGTTTAATTTGATGTAAAACAATGATATCAATTGTTAAAAGTGGAAAACAGATTATCTGCGTGGTTTCCCATTATACAACAGATGAATTTAAGCTAGGTGATATAATTATAAAAATCCCTAATGTCCCACATTGAATATGTTAATACAATTTACATTTCATTTAACATAAACAACAAACATGTTGCAACTTGTCTGTGCGTGTACGTAAGTGAATTTACGTACGAACACTATGTTTCCTTCTTTATTTGTTTACTCTTAAGACACCGATCGTCAAGACATGGGTGAAAAGAAATGTAAAAAGACACCTACTAAATATTTTGAGTCAATGGAAGAAATAAAAATTGGAGCTCCTCAGGGTTCAGTGCTTTCTGTTTACTTATTTTTAATGTTCATTAATGATTTGAGTGTTCATAGTTTTCATGTAGAAATAAGCGCTTTTGTGGACGGCATCGCACTTCGATATGACGTGCGATTGTGGGACGCAATTTGTAACTGTATGCGGACTGACTAAGAACACATGCGAAAGTGGTGCGATAATAATAACATGATTATTAATGCAACTAGAACTAAATTTAGCTGTACTAAAATGGCATCCTAAAAATTTTTCAAAAAATGCTTAATGTGCTTGTAATAAATCGAACAAGTTTTTAAATGAAAAATTTTCTTGAAGTCCTCAATCCCCAAAGCTCCACACTTAGCTTCAGAGAAGATAAAAATGTTTACTAGTTTAGAACTTTAATAAACACTGAAATGATACGAATTTGGTATTTAGTTACAAAGTTAATTATTTTACCGTCTTATTTTACCATGTGAAGTTAGGGGTAATAAGCCCTCTCTAACACCTTAACCTGGGGACCAACGAACGGCTTAAGGTTGACTTCCGACTGCCTAACCACCACCAGTGACCGGGCAGGTGGACTGCATGGAAGAACGGGATCGCTCAGACGGCCACCCATCCAAGGAACAACCAGACTCGATGTTACTTGACTCCGTTATCTTACGATAACGTCGGAACCCACCGGTTAAGGTCACTGTTATTTAGTCTTGTTGTTTTGCGAGTTTTGGTTTGGTAGAAGAAGAGAGGCAGATTACGTTATCATAAATCCAACAACAGTTATCCAAAACAATTTTCTTATCATAATAAAGCAAAATCTTGAACATGTATATCCTATTTTCTCTCAACTCATGTATTTTGCCGATACACAATATTTTTTATCTTTAAGGTAGTAAAACTATTTATCTGATAAGTGGTAATATGGCAACTAAAAGGATATATCGTTTTACTAGAAGCATCTCTTTACAATTTTTTGCTAAACCAAGGATACAAAATATATTTATTAAAACACTTTACATATCTAGACGCAGAATTATATAATCAACTTCCTTTAAAAATATGTTTTGAGAAAAAACATATTTTGTCCAAAATTAGAAACAGGCTTTCCACAAGATATGATAAGTTAGTTTTAAAACGTGTTTAAGTGAAGTGGTACACGCTGCCGTGGCCGCTTAGTGTTTAAGTGAAGTGGTACACGCTGCCGTGGCCGCTCAGTGTTTAAGTGAAGTGGTACACGCTGCCGTGGCCGCTTAGTGTTTCAGTGACATTAGATAAGGACTAATAAGAACATTTGTCTTGCATTCAAAAACTGTTCTGACCGTTTTGTGCTGGGTTAATGTTGGTTGGTCAGTATTCTCAAACAACTGTAATGTAATTATTTTTAATCTTTTCGGAGGAATAAAATGTTTACTGTTATATTATAAATCATTATCTTCCATGCTCGAGACATAAATGACATGATACTGTGGAATACCTATTCAAAAGTTCAATGACAGGCAATAACCATTGTCTCTCCATTTGAATAATTAGTAATTAATGATAAGGATGTGGCCCTAGACAAGTATAGATCCATAAATGAATGACCTCATGGAGAAATCGTCATTTTGGTTCTGATTGACAGGCAGTAGCTATGACTTCATCTCACCTAAGGCAATGGTGAGTCAGATAATTGTTATTTTAAATTACATCAGCAGACATTAGAGATGACTAACCGATTCGTTGAAGAAAGAACCGGTAGACATTTACCAGTGATAAAGAGGTCCATTGGATACTATATATGAACTAGAAGAGTTCCAGTTTTACGTTACCTATCCCTAAAGAAATCTATAGGATACAATATGTGACCTAGAGATACTCTGTTATATACCGTACCTTGAAAGAGGTCTATAGAATACAATTGGAGACGTAGAGTTCTACTGCGACGTACCGTACTCTCAAGGTGATAAAATCAGTCACAAAGAATTCGACTTTGATATAACATATCCTCAAATGGGTATTTAGTAGACAAGCGATGACTTAGAGTTGCTCTGTAACGTAAAGAATCTTCAAAGATGTATCTAGGGTACAATCAATGGTCTAGAGTTCCACTTTTATGTACCGTACTCTCAAAGAGGTACATAGGGTACAACTGGTGACGTAGAGTTGTACTGTTATATACCGTATCCTCAAAGAGATATTCCTCAATATCTCTTTGAGGATATACAATCAAAGGTCTAGGGTTCTACTTTTATGTACCGTATCCTCAAATAGTCTATAAAGTACGTTTGGTGAAGTAGAATTCCATTGTGATATACCGTATTCTCAAAGAGGTATTGAGGATACAATTGGTGGCCTAGAGTTTCACTTTCATGTACTGTATCCTCAAAGAGGTCTATGGGGTACAATTGGTGACTGTGAGTTCAACTATTATGTACCGTATCCATAAAGTGATTTATAGGGTACAATTGGTGACCTAGAGTTCCACCATTATACCGTATCCTAAATGAAGTTTATAGGGTACAATTGGTGACCTAGAGTTCCACCGTTATACCGTATCCTAAATGAAGTGTATAGGGTACAATTGGTGACCTAGAGTTCCACTGTTATGTATCGTATCCTAAATGAAGTCTATAGGGTACAATTAATTGGTGACCTAGAGTTCCACCGTTATACCGTATCCTAAATATAAGTATGACCTAGAGTTCCACCGTTATGTACCATATCCTAAATGAGGTATATAAGGTACAATTGGTAACCTAGAGTTCCACTGTTATGTACTGTATCTTCAAATAGGTCTAAAGGATATAATTGGTGACCTAAAGTACTCCTTGCCATCAAGTAAGTAATGTTGCACTGTACCCTGATTGTGAGTGAAAGTAGGTTTTTAACTAGTAACTCTGATTCATTACTTTTTTATCTAAGATGGCAGCTCTCAACACAGCTTTCCCGGGTTGGTTCGATTCTCGTAATGACGGTGAAGATTTTAGCCACGTGTAACTCCCATAGTTCGGAAATCATGTTGAACCGTTAATCCAATGATCCTAAAAACTGGGATCGCCTAAACTGGGACAGAAGAACTGAGTTTAATTGTGTTTCTTTTCATGAATGTTTTCATGTCTATACTGTAGATATTTTTATTTAATTTAAATACTTTATCTTCAAAAGTATTATTTTTTCAAATTATTTTGCATGACACTAATGAAATATTAGGAAATTATTCTTGTTCGTTTTTCAATGATTATTTTCGATAAAATAGTTTTCCCATTGATTTCAAAGTATTTATAACTGCCATGGACCCAAATAATTTATATTTTATAAATTAACTCAATAGAACTTTAAACTAAAACAAAACTAACCATCTAACATCATTAAAATGAAACTAAATAAATTAACTTTGAACAGTTTTAATGAAGAAAGCTGCATAATACATCAGGTCATGTTTTAACCATTACTTTCTGTTTAATAGACTTTCAAGCCTTGAAGCTGCTTCTAGATTCTCCCTAATGACTTATTGGTACAGAGAAAATGCTAACAGGCTTCTTAATGAGAAAATCCATAACTATTTAGTGTGCATTTCCCTGAATGTCTAATAATCAATGCTGCAGAACACAAACAAGGAGGTCGCGTTGCCGGGAAACGTAAACGAATCAATCTTGAGATTGGGAACACTCTAGAAAATAATATCCTATAACAAGCTATTGTTACGCCTAATTGACTAATTAGAGTTAAGAGTTAGTGGAAATTAGTTCGCTCGTCTGCCTTCGCCCCATCGTTGCCTTGTGCTTCTTGTTATTAAATCATAAAGAATGTTTTAATTAAGTCTTTCACTTGGAATAACTATGTCATGTGAGAGATCTCAAACATATTGTGTGAAAATGTCAGCACAATAACAAGTTATCTTCTTTATTTACAATACATACTCTCAATAAAGAAGTACAGTCCATTTCTACGTGAATTTTTATTTTTATAAGAAAACTTTCTCCAGTCAATTATATGTTTTAAAAAAATTCCAAATTAGCTTAGTATATTTATATATTATGGTCGGCACTGGTGGCGCAGTGCTGTAACCCAGCTACTTGGGGACAAAATGTTTGGGAGATTGTAGGCGAAAGGTTGTATGCTCGGTCCTCTTAATACTGACATAGCGTCCGCTCAATGGTTGCTATCGGCGTGGACACAACTAGAGAAGTCTGGGGTGTCCATGTTGGGTGATAATAACTGTACGGATGTTGTGTGGGGGAGATAACTGAGTATCAGCCTTGTCAATTAGCTGAAAATCAGACCAGCACTACGTGGTTCAGATTCCACGTAAAGCTGTAGGTCCCTTAGTTGCCCTGGCTGTTGGGCTATTAATAAATTGCCCTTTCTGAGGAACATTTGACCTCAGTTAGTAACCAGACTACACTCATCCACACTCATCCTACTCTCATATAATCATTCATATTCGCCTTAAAATACCAACAACGTTGTGTTGGCGTCTCATATGTAAAAATGGTATTCGTAGCAAATTAGAAGAAATGTTAAAATGCAATAAATAAAACTGCATTAAGCTGATAAAGATGGGTTTCGTTTTAGATAGTTTTAACTGGTACATTTATTTTATTACTTATTTATTAGAACATTTTTAACTTCTAGAGGTGGATAAAATTTCAGAATATTGAACTAGGCACAGCAAAACAAGATAGAGTTTTATTTGCCCTAGAAGTTTATGTTATTACGATCCATACAGGGTGTATATAAAGTCCCGCGCCGACTGAACGGTTACCACATAAAGCATAAAAAAAGACATGGTATATCATTACTGCACCTAGAAATATACTTTTTGAAGTATATGTAACTAGCATTTTTATGTCATATCAGGGAAACGGTCCACAAGGAGTCGGAAGAAAAACTCAAATGATAGCATAGCTCGAGTAATGCGTACAAAATTAAAGGTCTTTAGTAATGGAACATGAGCCCACAAATCCAACCTCCAAAGGTTCAATCTTTAAAAGTAACGCCGGACGCCGGTTTTAAGTCTTTAAATTTTATAGTGTAGGTCCTGTTTTAGACGGTTTAATGTTTTTTTCTCAAGGCTCAAGTTATAACAGTTCAACTTTTCAAATACCTACTGAACTTAAAAAATAGTTCTTTTATGTTATTTAGTGACTTTTCACGTCCAATGGAGAATGGTCCACAAGAGTTCAAGAAAAATATTACACATAAGCATAGATTTAAATGTATATAATTTTAAAGGGTTGCCTAGCACAGATGAATACCTCAAACAGGACTTAAAAAGGTCAATCATTATTCATCCAGTACAAAATAACAGATATTCAAAGCAGTTTAATACAAAAAAGTTCTGTTTAGGTCCTAAATATTTTTAGAGTACATTTTTGAATTGGTCATGACTAACTTCGTAATGTGACGTTTGTTCGCCTTACCTGTGCCTACTTTACCATCATGTTTATAGGGGCGTGCTCGAGTTGCGCGCTTTTTGACCTAGGGTCCGTAAAGGGATGCTCGAGTTGCGCGCAATACCCAAGAGGGCCATACAAGTTGTGCTCGAGTTGCGCGCAACTACCTGCAGCTGAACCATCAACGAAATGACTTAAGTTCCCAATGCTCTATTAATAAATATTCATACTGAAACTAACTTTCTATATCATGAATTAAATACAAATTTCAAATACTAGATATTTTATATCACCAATAAAATATAAATACCAAGTATAAAACAATTCACAATATTTGAAATGTACAATTAATATTGCAATAGTGATATTATTTGTTGTTATGACGTTTATTTCATGGCGGTTTCTATTTTTTTGTTTTGTTTTTAT